>VDFB02060575.1:0-51041 GCA_007258455.2 Sequoia sempervirens
CCTTTTCTTTCTTTAGTTCCAATATCTATTGTAGCTTTCTCTAGTGTGAAGCCTTGAGATTTATGGATTGTGATAGCCTAGACCATTGCCAATGGTAGTTGTCTTCAATTGCCTCGTGTGATTTAGATAATGGGGATGAATCTTGGATTCTCTTGATCCCATGCTGGTCCAATGTAGACTTTATGGAAGTCAAAAACAACATATTTGGGCAGTTGAGGTGGTTTAGTATTGATAGCATATATAATAGCCTTCACCAGACCCAAGGATTCATTCACCAAGCCAGCTGCCACCCAAAGATTTGTTGTCAACATTACCTGTTGGCCAATTGCAAGTAACAACTCAAGTTCAAGTTGTTCATCATGGGCATAATCAAGTGTATTTTTTTGTGAACATTCAACAACAATAATTTCAATTGGAACATTTAATTGTTGTAACATTTTCCTATTGTGCAAAAAAGCCAATCTATTAGTTAGGAATACGAGGATAGCTTGATCAAAATCTTGGTTTTTCTTATATGCAAGTATGGATTTTATTTGATTCATAGAAAGTTTCCAATTAGGTAGGATTGCTTGGTAGTTTCTAATATTCATAAGGAGTATAGCAAATTGTTGTTGTGATTTAGATTTCCCATGTTGTCAGAAGATAGTGTCAAGCATAACAACAATATTGAAAGTGTGCCAAAGTGCCAACACTATCAACCAAGAACCATAGATAGGCATGTCCATAATAGGGGTCAGTTGTTCCAATTCTCCAACAAGTATAATAGACACACCACCAAATGGCTGCAAATTCCTGGAAGGGAATGCTTGCAGCAATAGGCTATCTATTTTTAGTAGCAACTTGGGACCCAAGAAACTCATTTCATCAATTATTATGTTCTTAATATTTTTGAAGTCTTCTTGAAATATGGTCAATGCTTGCCCTTTCAATGGATTCATATCTTTCATTGGTATGCAGAGAGAAGAATGCACCATGGAGGCACGAACATTGTAAGCAACAACTCCTGTTGGTGCTAAAACAAGCATAGTGACTAGACAATTGGTTTAGTGCTCTTTGTATCCTTTCAATTAAAAATGACTTACCTGTGCTAGCAATTCCTTGAATGATCATATGAAGTGGAGGCGATGAGGGTGGGCCAAGGTGGTGCTGTTGAATGATTCTCAAAGCAAGCTCTTGTCTAGCAGATAGTTGATGAGAAAGGGATGGCGTTGCAAAGGAGGGGAGTGTCTCTTCAGGTGTATGTAATTTAGTTGTTGCAACAATTTCTTCAGCAATACTATGAAGATTCTTTGGAAAATTGTGGCTGCCACTCCTATAGTGCAGGTTAAAGTCTCGCTAATGCAAGAGTTGTAGCTGGTCAAAGAAAACATTATTTGTCACACCAAGTTGAGAAATAAACTCCCATTCATATTGTTTTGTATGTGGCAGATATTTTCCACTATCAATATCGCTATCACTACCATCATCAATTGCAAGCTCGTCATCAAGTCTATTTACATGACAAGGAACATAGCCAGTAGCATGGAGTAGCCTCCAATTTCATGTAATGCTTTCTCTTGTAAGCCCTATGTAAGCCTTCACATTTTGAAAAGGTTTGTAAAGAAATAATTATGACCAACAAAATGTTTCATATGCATCACTTTGTTCATGGGGGATGGTCTTGAATAGTAGGTAAACAATGATAATAGTAGGTTGGGAGTGAGCATGCTAGGCCAAGACTTTGCAGTTTTTGTGATATGTATAGAGTTTTGTAGAGTGAATAAGTGACATTTCCTCCATTTTAGGTGGTCTGTGCATGTAGGAATGAATATAAGCACTAACAAGGTCATCACCATTTTCAACTATTTTAAACCAAAGGAACATCTACCTACTAACATTCAAAGACATGAAATGCCAACTTGAGATAACAAGAGGAAAATTTTGCAGCATATGGAATGTTTCTTGTTCACCAATGTCATGATCAACAACCAAATTCATCATGAAATTTTGGTATGCAAGCAATGCTTTATCCCTAGATGAATTTGTATTTGCAAGCCTTTCTAAGATATCAATATAGCTTTTCGATTTTCTCTTGGACTTTGATGCATATTTGGAAATTTAGTTTACGAAAATTTGTCTAGACAATACTAGCTGGAAATCAACATTTCCTCACCAAATTTCAAGCATCTTAGGATTGTGGATATTAACATGGTCATCATTTCTTTATGTTTTGTATGATTTGTTTAATTCACTATCAATTGTCAATGTTGAAGATGGCTATGTATTCCATGGAGCTTTGTAGCGACATTGCAATTGTTGTCCTTTTTTCCTCAAGCAAATGTATTGAGTGCACTTGGTATTCCTTTGTACCATGTTTAACAAATGTTCATAGTCCACCATTGGATCCATTGAAGAAATTTGTGTAGTATTAAGAAAGCATGGTTCATCCAAGGTTGACCAATGGATCCTTGATATTACCTACTCTGGGGCATGAGGGTTCCATGCTAAAACATAGCAATCGAAGAATTTTTTTTATTGCTCAAGCTCATGCGGATTGGAAAAATTGAGCATGTCCATATTTGGGGCATTTGGGAGCCACAAGAACCCATGCACATGTGTTGACCTGTGATGCTGCCACTCATACCTATACCAATAGTCCTTTGTCTAGAAAAGTCTCTCAAAAATATCTTCACAAAAAATAGTGAATCACAGGTGTATGTACAAGGCTATTATGTGCGGGTTTTGCACAATGTTCTCTATGAAGTTTGCCTAGGAGTATCGTGAATCAAATTATGTTTTGAGTTCAATCACCTTATATAGATCAGGCCATTGTGTATTTTCAGAGCTCAAAGTGAAGAAAAGGGTTAGTGTACCAAGTTGGTGGATCATTCCTACAAGATCTTGTGTGCTTTTGGCCCAATATGAGTGAGTCCCTCATAAGAATGCACCAAAGCGAACAAGCTAGTTTGCTATTTTCATATCTAGTGCATTTCGAAGCAATTGTCATAGAGCTAGAACTTTCCTCCAAGTTTGTTTTCATAAATATAGATGTTGATTGTGGTCTTTGATGTCTCATTATTAAATTATAAATGTAATATCTAGATTTGACATGGCCCCTGGATGTATTATCACAATATCTCATCAAGTGCAAGGCATATTCATTTAAGTGAACTTGTATTGTTCTTGATTGTAGTGGCATTTCTATGCTAGTTTGGAATAACGTTGGAAAATCCATACTTAATAACCCTTCTGTATTATATTCATTGATAGGGCTAGAATCTATTTCAGGCCAAGGCATGGTATTTTGACTAGTATCTTTAATTTGTAAGGCATCTCTAATTGCCTGAAATTCTTGAGGAGGTATTGGCTATTAGGGTTAGAGATGGCAGATCTAACAATTAAATGCAGATTTTATATAAAAACAGAGAAACTAAAACATTCACAGAATAAATCATAACACAGAATTTAACGTGGTTCACCCAATCTGGGCTACATCCACCAAACCGCATCCATCCAATACTTTTATTATCCAGTGAAAAACCCTATTACAATCTTGCGAATAATCATGTTTTTCATCATATAGTAATACCCATCCGAACCCCTTTTTACCAAGCTTAGAAGCTTCCAGATTTTAGGGTTCTACAAAATTGGATTTTTCCTTTTTCATTGATTTTTTCCCTTTTTAGGGTTCTACAAAATCCGAACCCTGGCAAGGATGAGGGGCCAGGGTGTACAGTATACCATGGGCTATACAGTATAGCATGATCAGTCGCCACATACCAAAAATCTCCTACTTGGAAACTGATCAGGCTCCACACCACCATAATCTCCCACTTGGAGACTGATCCTAGATGACACTGTTGCAATTACAGCTCCCACTGGATATAAGTACCTTGGACCCTACTGCTCTGTTATACTTAAATTCAACCTTGAAGACCAACCAAAGCTAAAGAGGAGCTCATCTTCTCCCTTGGCACAGCCTTCGTAAACATATCCACTGGATTGACATCTGTGTGTATCTTGTCCAGCTTGACCTGTCCATCCTCCAACACTCACCGAATGAAATGATATCTCAACTGTATGTGTTTTGTTTTAGAATGCAAAGCAAAATTCTTTGCAAGATGTATATCACTTTGGCTGTCTGTAAACAAGTAATTTCCAACCTGTTATTTTCCCAACTCCTCCATGAAAAGTTGCAGCCATATCATCTCCTCTGTCGCCTCTGTTGCAGCAACATACTCTGCCTCTATGGTGGATAAAGCAACCACCTTCTACAATCAAGAAATCCAACTCACTGCTGTCCCACCAACTGTAAATACATAACCTGTGGTACTCCACCTGGTATCTATATCCCCTGCTAAATCTGAGTCAACATAGCTTTTAAATCAGTATTAGAGCCCCCAAAACATAAACAATTATTGGATGTACCTCTCAAATACCTGAGAATCCATTTTACTGCATTCCAATGCTCAACTCCGGGATGAGTCAAATACCTGCTAACAACTCCTACAGCATGTGCAATATCCGGTCTAGTGCATACC
This sequence comes from Sequoia sempervirens, assembly GCA_007258455.2. NCBI lineage: Eukaryota > Viridiplantae > Streptophyta > Pinopsida > Cupressales > Cupressaceae > Sequoia > Sequoia sempervirens. The sequence goes on from VDFB02060575.1 coordinate 4,521, forward strand.
ATGGCATACATTAAACTACCTATAGCTGAAGCATATGGTACCTTGGACATTTTTTCTTCCTCCTCATGTGTCTTTGGACACATATCCTTAGTCAATTTAACATGACTAGGCAAAGGTGTGCTGACAGCTTTTGCATTCTCCATATGAAATCTCTGCAACACCTTTTCAACATAATTAGCCTGAGATAAAAACAATTTTATGTTTTTCCTATCTCTACAATTTTCATACCAAGGATTTTTTTTGTTGCCCCTAAATCCTTCATAGCAAAAGAATTTGCTAACTGTTGTTTTCAACTCCCTTTATGTGGTCCATAAGCACCCAGCCTACAGCATATTTCATCAACATATAAACACAAAATAATGTAGCGCTTTCTATTATCCAACCTCTTAAATAAACACAATGGTCAGAATTACACCTGCTGTAGCTTTGCTCAGCCATAAAACTATCAAATTTCAAATACCATTGCCGAGGTGCTTGCTTCAAGCCATATAAGCTTTTCTTCAATCTGCACACTAGTTTCTCCTTACTTTTGACCTCAAATCCTTGTGGCTATTCCATATATATTTCCTCTTCCAAATCATAATGGAGAAAGGTTGTTTTAACATCAAGTTGTTCTAAATGCAAATTCAAGCAGCCTTACTACTACTAAAACAATACTAATAGTAGTCATTTTGTGAATAACCGAGAAAACCATCAAAATCAATACCCTTTTTCTGTGCAAATCCTTTTACAACTAATCTAGCTTTAAATCTTTTTCTTACTCCTCCACCATCCCTCTTTCTTTTCAAATTTATAAATCCATTTGTTTGTAAAGCCTTTTACCGCAGCAACTTGTATAAACTCTAAGTTCACCTTTTCCCTCAAGAAGGAGTCCATTTCTTCTTTCATTCCATGCTCCCACTAAACCTTGGTATCCACCTGCATAGCTTCATCATAATATTCTCGTTCACCAGCATTAGTTAACAAAATAGTATACAAAGAGGGAGAGAATCTTTCTGGAGGTCTACTTATCCTTGAAGATCGTCTAACAAGAGTTTGTGGTATTTGTTGTTACTATTGTTGCCCAACATGAGGAACCACCGAAACATCATTATTTGGAATATCATCCAACACTGCATAATCATTTTCTTTCTTCTCATGCTGCAACAATAGATCTTTGTACAAAAATTTCTCATTGAATATGACATCCCCGCTTCTCACAATTTTTTGATTTTCAAACTCCCAAAGCCTATAACCAAATTCATATCAATGCCATATCCAACAAATACACACATTTCTTTGATTTTGCATCAAGTTTATTCTATTTTCTGTAGAATCTACATGTGCAAATGCTTCACAACCGGTTTTAGTTAAACAATCACCTTTCTTACCTTTCCATGCTTCCTCGAATACCACAACCCAAAGGATTAGAAGGACCCTCATTAATTAAATAAACAAGAGGTTGCATAGCCTCTGCCCACATTTTTAAAGGCAACCCAACATGCAATCTCATAGTCCGTGCATGCTCCATTATTGTTCTATTCATGCGCTCATCCACTCCATTTTCTTATGGAGTCCTTGGAACCATTTTCTTCCTACCTATCACCATTAGAGGAACAATAATCTTCAAACTCTTAATTTAATACTACCACCATTATCGTGGACATCTGAGACATTTAAATCTTTTTCCTCTGCCTCTTTACTCTCAACCAAGCTTCCCTCCATTTTTAGAAGTTTCAACACTTCCAAATTTCTGCTTCAAGGAAATAAAATCCATACCTTCTAGTTGCATCATCAATGAATGTAACATAATACAGAGCCACCACCACCAACAGAAGATAATTCGAAATGGGTCCCATACATCCGTATGCACAAGCTCCAATTTCTCATCTTTCTTTTGCTTCCCATCCTTGAGAAAACTTACTCTCTTTTGTTTTCCATACACACAACTTTCACAGAAATCCATATTAACACATTTTAAACCTGGTAAAACATTATTTAAATGAAGTAATTTCATACCTTTTGCACTCATATGCCCAAGTCTATTATGCCACAGTATTGATTCAGAGTCCACAACAACTGTATGATCTTCTACCTGCTTAATTGCAGCAACTGTTCCTGAACATTGATATTTATAACAATGTTGAAGGAAATATGACCTATACAAAGATATAAGGTGCCTTACTTTCATCCTTTGCATACTGTTTTACAAGGCAACCCCTTCCTTATGACCTTCCACTTTTATCACTAAATGTAACAACAACACAACCTTCATCATCTAGTTGCCCTGCTAAAATTAAATTTATGCTTAACTTTGGAACATGCCTTACCTCACGTAGTAGCCAATGATTCCCATTCTGTAACTTAATCTTGATTCTTCCCTTTCCAACAATCTGACAAGGTTTGTTATCTCCTAAATAAACCATCCCAAAATCCCCTTGGACATAATTAAGAAAATAACTTCTATGGGGGGTAGCATGAAATGAAGCCCCCAAATCTAACACCCAAGAATCATCAACATTATCAAGAGAAAGAATCAAAGCATCCTCATCAGATTTATTACTTACCACATTTGCCTCTTTGCTTCCTTCCTTTCTGTCTCCTTCTTTATTTTTCCAAGACCAGCAATCTTTCTTCAGATGACCCGGCTTACCACACTACCAGCAATCCCTCTTGTCTCTAGATTGAGACCTTTTGTCCTTTGATTTTCCTTGTGACTTCCCACGATTTCCATAATTGTTTCCTCTCCTTTGTTCTGCCTTTTCGCATTCAAAACAATGCCGATGTGTGGATGTTCCCCACGAAGTTTTTCCTACGGATTTTCGCTCAAAATAACACCAACAACATCATCAAACTTCAATGTATTTGAACCAGAAATAGAATTGCTAACAACCATTACCAAGCTATTCCATTTCTGCAAAGAACACAGAATCAAAAGAGCCCTAACTTCTTCATCAAAGTTTACTTTTACAAAAGTTAATTGACTGGTGATCGTATTAAACTCATTTAAATGATTAGTAACTGACCACCTTCTACCATTTTCATATTAAATAAACGCTTCATAAGAAATACCTTATTCGAAGTGGAAGGCTTTTCATATAACTTTTCTAGGGTTTCCATCAACTCTTGAGTTGTCTTTGCTTTTGTAATATTGAACGCCACTATTTGTGCTAGGCACAAACGAATACTGCCAAGAGCCTTTCTATCCAAGATCTCCCAGTCCTCATCTGACATTGCTACAGGTGATTTCATCTGGCAATAATGGCCGCCATAAATCCTTCTGATAGAGATAGTCCTCCATCTGCATCTTCCATAACTGATAGTTCTGCCCATTAAACTTCTCAACCCTCTTACCCTCGTCTGCCATTGCTCCCACTCAACCGTGAGACTCCCACTCAACCGTGAGATCTTTCCTACAGACGATAATTGAAACACAACTCACTCTGATACCACTTGTTAGGGTTAGAGATGGCAGATCTAACAATTAAATGCAGATTTTATATAAAAACAGAGAAACTAAAATATTCACAAAATAAATCATAACACAGAATTTAACGCGGTTCACCCAATCTGGGCTACATCCACCAAAATGCAGCCATCCAATACTTTTATTATCCAGTGAAAAACCCTATTACAATCTTGCGAATAATCACGTTTTTCATCATACGGTAATACCCATCCGAACCCCTTTTTACCAAGCTTAGAAGCTTCCAGATTTTAGGGTTCTACAAAATCGTATTTTTCCTTTTTCATGGCAGTTCGCTTTTGGAAGCACTTCACTCACCAATCTGCACAAATGTGGTCTTTGTGGCATGCATAATAAACCTAGTTTCTCTCATGCTTTTCTACCTTTCTATGTTCTACACTTAATGTGGCATTGAAACCTGAAGGATACTACAATTTTTATAGCAACAACATGCAACACAATAAAATGGTTGCAAAATCTTGGTTACAGAGCAATGGCACAACTAAAGCAGTCAACCTATTTGAATATGCAAGAAATTAGCAAAATGCATAATAAAACAAACATGTATACGTAATTGTATGTATTCATATGCATTGTATTTAAAATAGCTTACAAATTGGAAATTAAAAAATAAGAATGCAAGGACTCAACCTAATTGGGCTAGTGGCTAACTAAAAAGGGATTACATTGATTGCATTAGTAAATTTCTGTAGGTATAGGAATTATTAGCACCACCATGCATTGAGGAGACTTCTTTTCAGGACAACATTTTTAGTGTTAAACCATGTTGCATATACTAGTAATTTGTGAAGTATAATATAATACATAGTTTAATAATTAAATACTATTCTGAGAAAGAATTCTCATCAATGCTCTTAGGTCAAGTATCTCCATAAATTTGTGCCATACCATCAAATATGTAACGAATGTTTCTTATTATTGGAAATATATGACCTTTTATTCTAACAATTACCTTTAAATCCTAGAAGGAATAACAACCAAGGCATGAGTATTGACATTATGCATTAGACAAACATATGCAATTTTTTTGATTGCAGATGCAAAACCATCGTGGAAGGGAGGGTGAATTTAGGAAATTAAAAATCCACATGCAGACAATTTTTTTTACTATGTCACTTATTGAAAATAACCAAGATAAACATATATGGTAACGTGACTACACATGTATATATGCATATCCAATCTTTGTTTAATGCAGAATTCCATGAATGGAAGGTACGATGCACTATTCAAACAAGATTGTAGTGCTACTACTCCCTATTTTTTTGCATTTTCCCTTCCTCCATGATAGTCTCCATTGAAAATAAGTTGAGATTTTTTCATTGAACATGCATATGCACATATAAATATAAATATATACATATATATATACATATAGTAGAACAAAGCCAAGCAACAATGCAATTAATCAATAACCAGGCAATGCAAAATGAAATAGACTAAAGAAATACTCACTGTCTACTTGACAGGTTTTACTAAGACATCATGGCCAATAATATAAATTGGATGCATATCTAGTGATCTATTAGCTGTAAAATATTGATTATTGAAGATGAGTAAAAAGAATGGAAATTACAAACCTGTACATTCAAAAATACTTTTTTCCAATAGTTATCCATCAACAAGAACCCAAGCATGTGTATATGTAAATGCATTTGCAAATGTACCTATACATATGAAATATTTTCAATGGAGAGTAAAACCAATGGGAAGTGCAATGAACACTTTAAGGAGGACTATAACGCACTTGCTTCCATGATTGTGCATTATACCTTCATTCATTCCAATGACCATCCATAAAAGCTCAAAATTTTCTATTGCTCATGCATATATACATGCACATGTACATGTAGAAATATTGCAATGAACATAAACCATGCTTGCAAGCACCAAAGCAAAAGAAAAGATCTACTATCCATCCTACAATATTGGGAATACAATATTATCAGTGAACATTTCTATATAGAAATGGATATACATGTGGACTACAAAAGAAGAAAACATGGTCTACTCTCCACCCTAACATATTGGGTCATGAAGCCCCCTGCCCTCTCACCAAACCCCAGAGCAAGAATATAGATTGTCCATCACATTCATCAATGGTCAAAGCAATCCTTCTATTCACACATACCAGGCATCTGATGGTTGTAATAATTCCATTTGAGAGCATTCAAGAAATAATAAACAACAAATAGAAAATTTGAAATGATAAAGAAGAGAAGAAGACGTGCTCTCCATCCTCCCATATTGGTTCATGAAGCTCCATCGGCCCTGACAGAACCTTCGAGCAAGTGTATAGATTTTCCATCAGTTCTATCTAAGGTGGAAGCTATGGTTGTCATGACAGAACAAACAACTCCTTTTGTGATCCTTTAACAAACAAAAACCTAAAATCTATACTTGACAACAATGCAAACAAATACAATGCAACATCATTGATTGGATGCATATAGAGAGACTTGCTATTTGGAAAAACTATTTCCTTGAAATCATTTGTTTTGTGCCCATGGTTGGAATGTAGTAAAATAGTCAATGTTATGTACTACATGTTGTTTTCCCACCTAAAGTGAGAGAAGAACACCCAACTAATCCTTACTAAAATTTGCAAACACTTTTGGTATCTTTGCTCACGTCATGATGCTCCATGACCCAATATGGAAGCATGGAGAGTAGGCCTTATTGTCTTGCATTTTATTTTATATTTTACATGTATAGATTGCTATCTGAGAGTACAGATTGCTATCCTTCTCAGATAGCATTTACAAAAAAATTCAAATGTTTTGGGTTGTGGTTAGAATCTACTAAAATAGTTTATGTTATATACTTTATCTTATCTTGCATTGACCATTATTTCCACTACACATAGACCATACAACACTAAATGTTCATGCAAAGAGGACATGCTTCTATGAAGGTGCAAGTACAACCACCTATTGTTAATTTTTTTGTGAAGGTGACATCACTTGTGCTTCATAGGTTGTTGCAAGTTGTATTGCTTCACCTTTATCAACAAAAAATTGATTATCACAAAGTATGCTAGGGTTTTGTTGACATAAGACAATATTTTTTTTTTTCTAAAGAAAAAATATTATTTGATCTATTGTCAACATCTTATGCCTATCATTTTGTAAGGATATGTTACTGTGCTTGTTTGTCTTTAATATATCTCTCTACCTTTCTTTGTGCTGAAACAAATATTGTTTCATCCATGCCACCCATTCTATTTCTATGCTTGCAATCTAGAAAAATACTTAATGTTTTACATGTTACATCTCATTGCATCAAGTATTGTTTGTTACTATTCTTTGCATTGGAACAAAATACTCAATGTTATATGCTTTTTGCTAGCTCCCATTAGGAATTGTGGAATATAGTTTTGTTGCTTATGCTATAGTGTTTCATTTTGCAGAAGGTGATATTCCATAGGCTGTATTCTTTCAATTTTTGAGCAACATGTGTTTAGAAAGGAGTTTTTTTTTGTACAGGTTTGTTACTGTCAATTTTTCGATGAGTCTCTCTTCAATATTTATGTTTTAGTAGGTATGTTTCAAAGAGAATATTATATACATATATATACACATATTGACATATATATATACATAGATATATATACATACATACATATATACATATATATACACATAAATGCACACACACACACACACACACACACACATATATACATTATTTCAATTTTCATTAAGACATTGTATACAAAAGGTATTGTTTGCTATGCACACTAATTCACATAGTAGGTGGTAGATGTGCTATAACTCTAGCCAACATATTTTATCAACATGAAATACATACACTTGGAAATTTTTAGCAAGGCATCCTTTTGTGTTATTCTATTGCTATACCTAAATGAGAGCCATGAGTGATGAGGGTAACCTTATATGAGGATGCAAGATGGATTAAGGTTTGTGCAGCTTTTGCAAGTGCGTTGGAGGTAATTTTGTGTTTTTTGAAAGGACAGATGGATGGAAATGCAAAAGGAAAGCGTCACCTTTGATAATATTTTTCCCATTTTTGTTAAGGAAACTTAGTGAGAAGACGTGTGTTTGAAGCAAATGGGAAGAGCTACATATCAAAAGAATCTTTTAGGAGTGTGTTTGATTTGCATTTCATGCACTGAACCATGCCAAATTGCTTCTTTGTATTTTGTGCATGAATCTTCAAATTGACTTGTTGATCAACTCATTGTCGTTCTTGCTTGGGAGAGATAGTTCAAGAAGTTGGGTGTTAATATTCGAGTTTATATGGTAAATAGATGGATGACCTTTTGAGCCAAGTTCAACTAGCTAAGAAGATCAAGTGATTGTAATTGTGGTTATGAATCTACATACTAGTTCTTGAACTCTCTTTCCTAAGCAGGAAGAATCGATCACACTCAATCAACCAATATGGCAGGATGGAGAAAAGACCTCCATTTCTATGTCTAGACTTCAATTCATTCCCTACATTGGGTATTCCTAGATTTTATTTTCCTACTGTGTTCTATTGCAACTGTCTTGCCTCATCCTTGTCATTAATTTTATAAGCCTTTACATTTTTTGATTTATTTATTGTGTACCAATGCAATATATTTATCACACTAACACTTTTTCCTTTTCCTTGTAGACTATGTTGCATCAATAACACATTGTTCGATTGACTAATGTGTTATAAAAAACCTTCTCGAATAATGTTAGTGACTATAAAATTCAGCAACAATGTTCAAATAGACAATCATATCCTAATGCACTCTATATTGATTGTAATACGTAATTTTCATTTCACCACTAATTGCAGTGGTTTCCAATCTATATTCTTGCTCAAGCATTTGGTGAGGGTCAATGAGGCTCCATGACCCAATATGGTAGGTTGGATAGTAGTCCTCATTGTCTTGACTTTTAATTTGTATTTTCTATGTACAACTTGTTATCTTTTTGGTGTGGGGATTAGAAAAAAAAATTATATGTTTAAGCTTATGGTTACAATGGACTAGAATATTTGACCTTATACACTTTATGTTAGATTCCATTGAACATTTTTGATTAGTCTTCTACTACTTATACTCCACATCTCACAAATTATTAACTTGTTTGTAACATAAATTTGTCTATGGTACTTTGTTAGCGACTGCCAAAAGATCCTTAGATTGTATTGTTAACAATTGATGTAGTTACAAAAGCATGGGGTTAGTCTCATGTAATCATGAATACAACTAATACTTTTCCATGTAGTGGAGAGCATGCAAGCAACATCTATTTTAAAGTCTCCAGGAAACAAAAAAAATGTTTGTGCAACTATTGATAACATATTTTTCGGTCTCATTCTCTAGGTTTATGGGCTCGATGTTTTGGCTATGTTTCTAGGATTCGAAGAATAATGCATACTGGAAATGACCAACAATGGCTATATTTTTTCCAATTTTTGAGTAGATTGTGTTGAGAAAGGAGTGTTTTTTGTATGGGTATATTTTTGAATGGGTTTCTTACCATCAATTTTTGGTGGATTTCGCTTTAAGGTCTATGTGTTTTGTGGCTGCATATTTCTAGTAGTTTGCAACAAAAAAAATATTCATCAAATATCATGTTCCTTTTCTATTTGTGGTGTATCTACTTTCATTAATAAAACAAGACAACCTACCCAAAATTTTCAAAACCATTTATTATTAGCAAACAAATAGAAAAATAAAATGGTGTCAACAACACCTAGTCAAAATTAGAATAGCCAACAAATGCCAAGAATTAATAAAATGACATTGTTCATAACAAACAATACAACCTTTTGCATACAATGTCTTGAGGGGAATAGAAATTATGTATATATATATATATATGGGTCGCTAACAACTAACATGGAAGATGGGTGGATATCCCATATTTGTGTGAACTTGGGTCAAAAAATTTGTTATCCTTGCCATCTATTGAACTTAGTTGAGTCAACATATATGCACTTTCAAGAAAGCATCATTTTAAATTCAATAAAGCAAGTACATAGTCTATGCCATTTACAAAAAGGCACTGTTGACTGCAGGTTTGTAACCCCAAATTATAACCAAAGAGAGAGGACAATAGCCAACAACACCTTGCAAAGTACAGTAAGGCCACCATCCTCTTGGCAAACCACTAGCTCTCTAAATCACAAATTTTCCAAAACCCTAGGGGAAGGTCCCAAAGATGTGTTGAAGACAATGGGAAGCTAGAGAATAGCTTTCAACAATGCCTTGTAGAAAACAACATAAACAATATAGCAGTACAAGAATGAGCAAAAAGCAAGAGACTCCAATGAAACAACCATGATTTCAATAAATATGCATAAACTAATTTTGCAACCCATCACCATTGAATACATACGACGAAAATCAATAAGTTTATCATTACCACTGGACAGTGTATGGGAATATTGCAACAAAAAGAAAGCTAGATGCAACTACAATAAAAAGAAACACACGTAAATAGCTAAACAATGACTTCTCCCAAATAACCAGGAAAGAAAGACATTAAATCCACATAAATATGTCAAATATAAACAAGCCACACTATACACCAACAAGGATCCAAATGCAAGTAAAGGGTATGTGCAGGATCATCATGGAAAAAATAGGCCCTTAAGTGGCAAAAAAATTAGAAAAATCAGAGTTAGGAAACTTGACATAAAAATTTGAATAATTTATCTATATTATTTTAAAAATATGTAAGAATAGAATTTGTAAAAAAATTGAATGTAGTTTCTAAACTACTAGGTTTTTAAAAAATAAAATCTATTTGGTGAAAATTTGAAATTTCAATGTAGTAGTACTTAAATTTTAGGGAAAAAATAAGTAGGTGTCTATTTGACCACCCTAAACACAATAAAATGATAATATTTTTTTATAAGATTTTAGATATATGTAGAGGACTCATGTCTCGATGTGATGCACATCTTTTTGTATTTTTTTTCCAAGTAAATAATTAATTATAAAAAATTTATTACAACTATTAAAAAATATAAAAAACGTGTATGTCTAACCACCTTAACTTGGTCAAAACTTCATGAAATTCAATTTTTCTTTTTTTAATCCTATATTATGTTAAGCATAGAATGTGACACATATTTTTGGACTCAAAAAATGTGATACCGTTTGAAAGCTATAAATGTTTTTCAACCAGTCTATCAATCACGACATTAGTCACAATTTGAATAGAAAATGAATAATAATTACTTATTAAATTCAAAGTAAAACATAATTTATATTGTGGAAAGTTGAGAATATCCTTGAAAAACCCTTTTCATTTCATCAATTTTGGGTAAGAAAAAAGTCATCAACCACATACCCATCATATTGCCACTTTTTGGCCCATCATTATCCTACACATACCTTAAATGATGTTTGTAGTTTGCTCCATGCACATGGGAAAGAATCAATGTAGGTGGTAGGAATATAGAATAAACAAGGAACAAACTTACAAGATTCAGGCCTAACAATTGCTAGGAAGCCTTAGGAGAGCTAGAGTCAATGGCCATTACTTGAGCTATTGTTTCTAAAATACAAAGCTCCAACACCAACAGCTAGCCACAAGTTCTATTGTGACAAGAATACAACAACCAAACATTCAATTAAACCATCAAAATCTAACAACATCCATTCTAAATTTTTAAATAGCAAACCTTTCTACATTCCTATTTTTCTTCTTTGTGGATCTACAATCACTAGTACAAAAACAACAATATATGACTAAATAAACTACTAAAAATTGCATATAAATGACTAATTTTGGTCATGTGACCATTAGTAGTTTATTGCCGGTTATTTATAACGCGACCAAATTTATGACTAAATTATTTCAGTCATTTATCTAGTCATTGATTTGGTCATTGATTTAATCATTAATTTAGTCATTGATTGTTGTTAATTGGTCATTTATTTAGTCATGGTAGTGGTTTATTTAGTCATATATTTAGTCATTAATTTATTCATATATTTAGTCATTAATTTAGTCATTGATTATTATTAACTGGTCATTTATTTAGTCATGGTAGTTATTTATTTAGTCATTTTATTTAGTCATGGTAGTCATTATAGTCATTTATTTAGTCATGTTAATCATTTATTTAGTCTTTTATGAACTAATGCTTTCAGATGTGTATGAAAACTCTTATGTTTGGAGAATGCTATTACAATAACTAGTCTATGAAATTATAAACTAAAAGAAAATTTTGTTGTGATTGAATAATATAAAATTTTAAAGCTCTTATGTTATTAAAACTTCAACAAATTTGGGATTGAAACAACATTGGAAAATAATTCTCTATATATTCAAACTGTATATAAAACATGTTACAAAGAACTCTATATATAGAGTTTCAAATACAAAATCTTTTGCAGTATACAAATTGTTGATTTATTATACTTTTAAAATTGGAAAAATAATAAAACTAAATGGTGTGAATGTATGTCTTCAATGATGCCACTATTGCACATGAGATGGGCAATAAATGCATCTAGTAAGGCACTGGTTTTGCATTTTCTCCTTGCTCTGTACCTATCCACAATAAAAAAATAAACATATTACTAGGTAGCATAAACAACAAATATCTTAAAAGTAGATACACATAAGCATTAAAGTAAGTCTAATAAATAAAAATGCATAGAATTAATGATATTACAAAAGAAATGCATTTGCAAAAGAATTAATATCAGAGTGATATCTTAAATATTACTAGTTTATCATAACAATATCTCCTTGCTATGTACTGTCCATAAACATATTACTAAATAGTTGTAAACAATGAATATTTTAAATGCAAAAACCCATAAGCATTAGAGTAAGTCTAATAAATAAAAATGCGTAGAATTAATGATATTGTAAAAGAAATGCATTTGCAAAAGAATAAATATCAAAGTAATATCTTAAATATATTACTAGATTATCAAAGTAAGTCTAATAAATAAAAAATGCATAGAATTAGTGATATTGCAAGAGAAATGTATTTGCAAAAGAAATAATCTCTACTTTTTTTATTTTGGATTCAATTATTGTATTATTCTTTAAATCAAATCACCACAATATCTTGAAAAGTTAAATTTCATTCTAAAATTAAATTTCATTCTAAATTTAAATTTCATTCTAAATTTAAATTAAATTCTAAATTTAAATTAAATTCTAATTTCTAATTTAACAATTACTAATTTAAATATAAAAGCAACCTTTCTTTTTTAGTTTTTCTTTTCTAATGAAAAATAAAAATAAAAAAGAAAGATTGCTTCAAAAAAACTAAGCTAGTAATAAAATTATTTAAGAAATTTCATTCTAAATTTAAATTAAATTCTAATTTCTAATTTAACAATTACTAATTTAGATATAAAAGCAACCTTTCTTTTTTAGTTTTTCTTTTCTAATGAAAAAAAAAACTAAAAAATAAAGATTGCTTCAAAAAAACTAAGCTAGTAATAAAATTATTTAAGAAAAACTGAAAACTTCAATTTTATTCTAAATTTAAATTTTATTCTAAATTTAAATTAAATTCTAATTTCTAATTTAACAATTACTAATTTAGATATAAAAGCAACCTTTCTTTTTTGTTTTTTCTTTTCTAATGAAAAAGAAAAACTAAAAAAGAAAGATTGCTTCAAAAAAATTAAGCTAGTAATAAAATTATTTAAGAAAAACGAAAAAAATTATTAGAATGTCTCTTGATGACTAAAATTATATTGTAATAAAATTATTTAAGAAAAACTAAAAATTTCAAAAAAACTTAAATGTATATTATCAACAGTGAATGAAAGATACACTATGAAGTTGTGAATGTGCTCAAAATTATTGAAAGCACTGTGAGAATAAAATGGGTTCAAGAATACAAGCCTAGATTATTTACAAGATCTACTTCAAGAACAAAATCTGCAAATGAATGAAAATAGGCTAGAGATTTCAAGAAATGTCAAAATTTGTGATATTAAGTGGAAAGAAGCTAAAACAAAGCCCTCTATTAAAATCGAGATTTCCAATAAATATAATAATTCTCTCAGTTATGAATGCCCTCTATTAAAATCAATATTTCCAATAAATATAATAGTTCTCTTAGTTATGAAGGTGCTCTCTGGAATTCAGACACACTTTGGCTGTTCATGTCCAATCTATCATTCATCCCATTCACAATTAGACACTTTACTTGGATGAAGAGCATAAAAGAAAATTAAATAAAGAATTTCAAGGCATGCCATTTATATATTTTTTGGAGTTTTCTTTGTGGAAAGTTCAAGTATACAAAAGTATGTTTTATTGAGTATTGGTTCTCTACCACACAACCATGAGGAAGAGAAAATGAACATAAAGAAAAATATCCAGAATGCTATGAAGGTCACAGCCATTAGAACACAGAAAGCCCTCAAAATAATGAGAATAGTAAGTTGAGAGTGCAAAGTTTTACATTTTCTATAGAAAGAAAGTAACCCATCAAGATTTGTGCAGGGAAATACAAGGTTTTTTATCATATTGCCTCTACTGAGCTCAAATCGAGCCTATTCTCATAGAAATTTAAGAGATAAGAATTAATGAAACTTACACAAGATTGTTGTAAAGGAGACGCCCTCCAAAGTGTTTAGAAATGAGCCTCAAAGATACTCCAATAACAGTCAAACAAAGAGGAGAGATATCAACAAATGGTAAGCAAAGGAAATACAATGTAAAAATACCTAGTCACGATCAACTGAGCTCGATAAAATGCTTCAAAATGGATAATAATTTTTAGTTTCAAAACCAAAGACTTACCTCTACAAGAATTTTTTTTCAGGAAAATCATCAGAAACAATAAAATGAGTCACCATTCCACTCTCAAACCCTATTGAGGCATGGCGGTGTTGAGTTTTCTCCAAAAATACAAGTGAAAAATGGAATGAGTTTCTTCTCCAAAAATACAAGTGAAAAATGAAATGAGATTAGGGCTCGATTTCTTTTTGATTTAGGGATTTTTCATTACCCTAGGCCCAATTGTTTATTTTTCACATTGTATTAAAGAAAATAGGTATGTTTTTATGATTTTTATTAGAAAAATCAAATACCATCACCACTTTCCTGCTTCTATACTTCATTTGATTTTGATTTCAAAATTAAATCTCTCGCTTTTAAATATATTATAATATTATATTTATATTTATATTATATTATATTATATTATAATATAACAATTATATTATATTATTATATAATATTATATAGTAATATATTTTATATAATATCATATTATATTATAATTTATTATTATAATATATTGTATTGTAATATAATATATTATTATTTTTATATTATATTATAATACAATACACTTCCTCAATTCATTTTTTTTTAATTAACCACTTTAATATCATATTGTCTATTTTTTATGTGTGACTAATTATTTAGTCATTTTTATTTGTGTGACTAGTTATTTAGTCATCTTTATTTGTGTTTTGAAATGAAAGATAGCCCTCAAAATGCAATTGGATTGTTTAAATCATATTTTATTGTGAAATTGACCACAATTGCTCTTTGATACATTTGACATGCTAACACAAAAGGAAAATCAAACTGGCTTCAAATCATAGTTAAAAACATTAATGATTCATTAAAATAATGAGTAATAAAAGTTAAAGAATGTAAATGATAAATTTTTTTATAAAATATGTGAAGGCCTTAAGACTACACCGAGAGCCAATGGCTTCCACAAAATAGGTATTTTTGGTGCATCAAGCAACCTAGGCGACCAAATGGCCTGCTTAGGTAGGGATCCCATGAGGGGGGCTTAAGCTCTATGGATTATGATCAAATTCAAATTCAAAAGAATAGAGTAATAGTCATTTATTTAGTCATTTAGTTGTGATTTTACTCAATGACCAAATTAGTCACTTATAAATGACCAAATTAGTCATTTATTTTCCAAATTCTACTAGTGTTAGTCATGTGACTAAATTTTTTAGTCACATGACTCAAAATTTTAGTCACGTAGTCATTTATTTTCCAAATTCTACTAGTGAATATAATTAAAAATAATAATATAAGAAATGCATGTTTACAGATGTCTCCATGAATAATTTTAAAAACAATCTATATTCCTCGAACATAGTCAACCTTGAACATGCACTCTCGACGAATTCGATGAACACTTGCATCAATCTTCAATATATCAAAAGAAATAAAACTTATTTATTCCATTTTTTGATAAACACCACACTATACTCCACACCTTTTTGTTATTCTTGTAGGACATAGCCTAGCCATAATGCGACAATTGATAAAATAATGTGCTATAAACAACCTTTCAGAATAATGACAGTGACTACAAAACTAGTAACAATGGTCAAATCAACAATCAGATCCCAATACACTTAATTTTCCATAGTGTCTTCTTCTTAATACCAGGGTCTATCAATCTTTCCTAATGCTACATCCACGGTAGACTACATTTCAAATACACATATGCATATATACATCTACACATATATACATGTATATATACATACATACATACATACATATATATATGCACGTACAAAATTCCACATACATACAAACATATATACATATAGATATACATATGTCCATCCATAGCACACTACATTTCAAATACACATATACATATATACACATGCATATACTCATATATAGATATCTATAGAGATATACATATACATATATACATACATAGACACATCTATATACATATATAGATATAGTTACACATATTGTATGGTTTGCATGTATTGGGGGACATCGTAATAACAACTGCCCTATTAATGCCTCAGGGAAGAAAATGAATGTTTGGCTAATTTTCAATAAGGAATTGTTTAGTGTCATTCTACTGCAATATCTGGTATGAGGGCAAAGAGGGATGACATAAAGCTTCTATGGGGCTGCAAGCTAGATCAAGTTATGTATAGCTTCTACAAAGGTGGGCGAGGGGTATTTTGACTTCTTTTGCAGAAGCAGATGGTTTGAAATGCAAAAGAAAAGAATCCTCTATGATAATATTGTGTCCCTTTATTTTTCCAAGGAAGGAAGTAAGAAGAATGGATATAAGTCCAGACGGGATTTTCATCAGCCTCCTAATTTGTTTGTTGTCTCCTAATGGCTATGGGAAGTCAGCGTCCATAGTTGATGTATGCTTTTGGAAATAGTGTTGCATGGTTCAATATTAAATTTTATGTGCTTTGCATCTAGCACCAACCATGATAATAAAAGCAACCATTCAACACCTAACAAAACTTTTAATTTTTTTCTCAACACATTCTTTCATTTTTTGACAAAGCTATGTTGAGAAATCAATATATTTTAGCTTTTGTTTCCCACTCCCAATCTTAATGGCTTCCTTTTTTATTAATTGATCAATATATATATCTATATGTATATATACACATATACACATATATATATATATGTATATATATATATATATATATATATATATATATATATATAGATCATATATATATATATATATATATATATATATATATATATATATATATATATATATATATATATATATATATATATATATATATATATATATATATATATATCTATATGTATATATACACATATATATGTATATATATGTATGTATGTATATGTACTATACATATATGCATACATAATATATATATATATGTATACATATATATATACATATTATATATATATGTATACATATATATATATACATATTATATATATATATATATGTATACACACACACACACATATATATATACACCATGAGAATGCAAACCCTGAATAAATCAATATTGGTTTGAACGGTGGCCTAGATGGGGAAACTCACCAAAAGACACATCAGATTAACTATTTTCCATCCATTCGCACCAAATGAAAGCCATAAATGAAACAATATTGCCAACACTCATGCACATGTGGAACCCCACAAAACATAAGAAATCTTGATTTCTAGATTCACCAAAAATACAACCTAGATTAAGTTTTGTGCACCTTCTACAAAGGTGGGTGCAGGTTATTTTATGTTTTTAGCAAGGGAGGGTGGTTGAAAATCCAAAAGAAATGTCTCACCTGTGATAATATTTTACCTGTTTTTGTGCAGACAAGTTGGTGAGAAGATGTCTATTTGAAACAAGTAGGAAGAGTTGCATGTGGAAGAAACCCTCAATGATATCATTTCATTTGTGGTTGATGATTATATTGCTTGATTTTCCATAAGGTACTCTTGATTGTTCCAAATACCTTGTCCAATTTTTGGTTCGTGTTTTGTGTGCATTGGTTTTGCATGGATTCCATACTATGATTTTTTTTTGTGGGTATATGTTTATGGTTTTCGTTAAAAGTACACCACATAAATATCACAAACCAAACCTTTTGGAACCATCAATACATGGAAAAAAACACAAGATAACCTTCAAAAAAATTCACAAAAATTGCAAGACACTCAATGCACTTGCAGCTTCACAAAAGATTTCCCTTTGTGCTCATACCCATCTTTAGCAACAACATAAACCTCAAAATGACACCAAACAATACAATACCGATAATTGCATAGACATTTGTTTTGTTTTCCAAGGACTTTGAAATAGATGTTACTTGCACCATCACCACTACATGAGAACAATAGAACAATCAATGCTAATGTCATTCCATTGGCCTCCCCTACACTTTTGTAATTTTGCTAGACTCCTCTATCATGGCGACAAACACCCACCACCTTTGACACGGCTATGGAGTCCCAAGTCTAGAAACTTAAACTGGGAGGGTTGAAGAAAAATCCAAGCCAAACTATAACCAGCATCTATATATATCTGCACACACATGTATATATATATATGTACACATATACATGTATACATAAATAATCGGTTGATTCTTATTGTATAGCTCGAACTATATTGTGTCTTTCTGCATCAAGCTACATATTGAAACCACTGTGCTTTGATTCATGGCTTTCATTTTCTAGTTATGGCTGGAACAAAGTAAAATAGTTATATATATGTGTACACATATACATATATTTATATATATTTCAATTTTTGGTGGGTCTGTCTCTATGGTTGTATACATATTTACAGATATATTTCTATATATACATATATATACATTCTTTTTGAATGTGGCCAGTTGTTCAAATTAATGTTGTTTGATTTATGGCTTGCATATTTTGGTTATGGTTGGAACATAATGAAATAATTAATGTTTTTGATTCTCAGTTTGGTTACATTAGGTATTATTCATTATGTGTTTCATATTATATATATATAAATCATTTTTACATACACATATACATATATATATACACACACAAATGCACATACATACATACATACATACATATATATATATACACATATATATGTATATGTATATATATACATATATATGTATATGTATATATGCACATTTATATACATACAAACAAACAATTGAAACAAAAAAAAAAAATCTTTCAAGAATAACCTAGATGAGATGCACCTCTACCCACTTCCTTCAATAACACCCCTTTCCTCTTGCTTCCTCTCTCCTCTGTTCTTTCTCGAAAACCTGCCAAACAAGACCATAGAATTATCACAACCCTCACCATTTGCAATAATCGACACATGCAACAAAACAGAAGATAACCTTCAATCACCTTCACATAAATTATATAGTTATTCGATGCACTTGCACCTTCATAGATACTTGCCCTCCGCACTCACTGCTACCTTCAACAATAACAAAAACCCTCACAATGACACCAAATAATACGTTATCAATAATTGGACAACCATTCATTTTATTTTCCAAGGAATTTTAAATAGATGGTACTTACACCATCACCACTACATGGAAACCATGCAGTAATATATATATATATATATATATATATATATATATATATATATATATATATATATACGCATAAACATATATACATAAATTTGGTGGCTATGTTTGTAATAGAATTAAATTGCAGAGGATATGGAGTTTTTTCCAATTGTTATTATATAGCTTGACCTATATTGTGACTTTCTGCATGTGGGTGGCTGTAGAAAGCAATGTTGTTTGATTTATTGCTTTCGTTTTATGTTTTGGTTGGAACACAATAAAATAATTAAAGCTAGTGATTTTATGTTTGGTTACAGTAGGTATGATTGATTACTATTCTTTTCTTTAGGCTATACATGGTATATTTGAATATCAATATATATATGTAACATTAGAATTCTTAACATTATGGATTTTTGGTTGATTCTTATTGTATAGCTCGAACTATATTGTGCCTTTTTGCAGGTAGCTCTGTATTGACAACATTGTTGCTTGATTCATGGCTTTCATTTTCTGGCTATGGTTTGAACAAAGTAAAATAATTATATATGTCTACATATATACATATATTTATATATATTTATATATATTTCAATTTCTAATGGGTCTCTCTCTATGGTTGTATACATATATACACATATATGTCTATATATCCATATATAGACACACACACATATACATATATATACATATATATTCTTGTACAGTTTGTGTTTGATATTTGTGCTTTGTGACTATGTTTGCAACAAGATAAAACTGTAGAGGATACGGATTTTTTGTTGATTGTTATTGTATAGCTCAGGCTATATTGTGGCTTACTCATTGCAAGTGACCACTAAAAGCACTATTGTTTCATTTATGCCTTTCATTTTCTACTTATGGTTGTAACAAATTAGAACAAATATATTTCAACTTTTGATGGGTCTGTCTTTATGGATATATATATATATATACATCTATATGTCTATATATACATCTATATACACATATATATACATATATATTGTTGTACGGTTTTTGCTTGATATTTGTGCTTTGTGGCTATGTTTCCAATGAGATAAAATTTTAGAGGCAATGGAATTCTTGTCAATTCTTATTGCATAGCTGAGGCTGTATAGTGGCTTACTCCTTGCGGGTGGCCAGTGAGAGCATTGTTGTTTCACTTATGCCTTTCATTTTCTGCTTATGGTTGTAATCGAATAAAACAATTAATGCTATTAATTTTATGTTTTGTTACATTAAGTTTTATTGATGATTGTTCTCCCCTTAGGCTACACAAGATATATTTTAATATCAATATATATATGTAAGATTAAAAATGTTAAGGTTATGAAGTTTTGGTCAATTCTTATATTTCTACATCTGGGTGGCTATTGAAACCATTGTTGTTTGATTAATGGATTTCGTTTTCTCTTATGGATATAAATATATATATGGACGATCCCACAATAGTGGTTTACAATTTTTGGCCAAACTAGACACTAAAATTATTTTTTCTAACTAAATCTTCACCTTCGGGCACCTATAGCGGCTAAACTATGAGGAATTTGAAGATGATACAAACTAGAATTTCTTGAAATTTTTTTTGTAGATTCTAAATATATTTTTTTCAAAAAAAATTCCATCATATTGCACTTCCTTTTCTATGTCCCTCGAAAAATAGTTTTTTTCATAAAATAACATTTTTAAAATGTGACACTCATCGTATAACGCATAACTTTTTTTCCATGAAGGATAAAATTCTAATTCTTTCAAATTTATATTTCTAACTCCACTATCTAGTTCTTCCACTTGGTTAGATAGTGTATTATTGAATATTTTATCCTTAATCAAGTTTCAAAGTCAAACCAATTATAGTTTCAGACATAGGCGGACCGTATAACGCGTAACATTTTTTGTATGTATCGAAATTCAATTTATTTATTTTTGTTGGATCAAGGAATTCAATATATGGTGCACTCATATTTTTCAAAAAAAATAAAATTATAATCTTCTATTTTTCCATATGTGCAGAATAGAGAGCTTGAATTTCAATGAAAAACCTCCATTCACAAGAAATAAAAAATAAATATAATAATCAAATTAAATTTAATTAACATTATACTTTTTTGGAAGCTTATAATAAGGACTACATACTTACAAATAAAATAAAATAAATGGATTCATTTGATCCCCCAAAAGGTAAATCAAAAGTGGTTTTTTATCAGCATTTTGATAGGTGTAACAGAGACTCCATTATAGGTATGGTTTAAAACTAGCAAAGTTCTATCTAAGGGGGCTTGGTCTAAGGTGGTTTAATCAAATCCTCTTCAATTAGAATCCTTTAAATGAAAATTATCATTGCTTAAATCATTTTATTTTCTAAAAATATGTGATTTCAACAAAATTTAGGATCTCCCAAAAAGTGTAAACCACTATTCTGGTAACACCCATATATGCAAGATTAAAATTGTTAAGCTTATCGATTTTTGGTCAATTATTATATTTTTGCATCTAGGTGGCTATTGAAACCATTGTTGTTGTATTCATCTCTTTCATTTTCTACTTATGGTTGGAACATAATAGAATAATTATATATATGTATATATATGTGTGTGTGTGTGTGTGTGTGTGTGTGTGTGTGTGTGTGTGTGTGTGCATATATTCATATATTTATATATATTTCAATTTTTCATCGGTCTCTCTCCATTTGGCCTACCATTACAACCAATATTGATTCATTTAGGATTCACATTTTTCTAGTATTATTTTACATAAGGCATTGTTCACTATTGTTGCTTGTGTTAGGCTAATGTTATTTGATTTATGTTTCTCATTAACTCAATACATATGGTTGGAACAAAATAAAATCATTAATACTATCCATGCTATGTTTAGTTACATCAGGGATTATTTATTATTGTTCCCTACCTTAGGTTGTACTTGTGTCAACTTTGTTGGGAATTTTCATCAGCCTCAACATTTTTCCCTCTTTTTCCAGCACCGGGTACACTTGGCAGATGGGCTATATTTTGGTCAGGATTTTTGTCAGCCCTCCCAGTATATGTATATGTATATATATGTATATGTATATATATTTATATATATACACACACACACACATTTGTATATATATATACACATATATAGATATAGTGGTGGATAGCTTATAAGTTTGCTCAGAATATATCTAGATATATATACACATTTGTATACATATATAAATATACATACAAATATATATATACACACACACATATATAGATATAGTGGGTATGTGCAGCATTATGATGGGCCAAAAAGTGGCAATATGGTGGGTATGTGGTTGACAACTTTTTTTACCCAAAATTGATGAAACAAAAATGGTTTTTAAAGGAGATTCTCACCTTTCCACCAATATAAATTATGCTACACTTTGAATTTAATAAGTAATTATTATTTATTTTCTATTTGAATTACGAGTAAAGTCTTGATTGATAAGTTGATTGAAAAATATCTATAGCTTTCAAATAGTATCACATTTTTTGAATCCAAAACATGTGTCACATTATATGCTTTGTATACTATAGGATTAAAAAAATAATAAATGAATTTCATGAAGTTTTGCCCAAGTTAAGGTGAGACATATGAGTTTTTTATATTTTTTAAAAGTTGTAATAAAAATTATATAATTAATTACTTGGAAAAATTACAAAAATTATGCATCACATCAGAGACATGAGTCCTCTACTTATATCTAAAATGTTATATAAAAAATATTATCATATTATTGTAGTTCAATTGAGTGAGACAAACTACTTATTTTTCACACGAATTTAAATTACTACTGCATTTAGAATTTCTAATTTTCACCAAATAGTTTTTTTTTGTTTTTTTAAAACTTAGTATTTTAGAAACTAATTTCAATTTTCTAAAGATTCTATTCTTACATATTTTTGAAATAATATAGATAACTTATTCAAATTTTTACGTCAAGTTGCCTAACTCTGTTTTTTTTGAATTCTTTACCACTTAAGGATCTATTTCTGTCCACCATGTCCATTCCCCATTCTCCACCTCTCTCTCTCTCTCTCCTTCTAAATATGCCTCCTAACCTAAATTTACTTTCATATATCTCTATATATACCATACCACATATACATCTTATCTCTATATATATATATATATATATATATATATATAACTCTCTATATATATATATATATATATATATATATATATATATATATATATATATATATATATATATATATTTACAGATATAGTGGTGGATAGCTTATAAGTTTAGTTAGAATTTCACTTGGCCTCTTGATTTTTTGGCCTTCTAATTCTCATGAAAAAGGTGGCAGAGTCAATTGTTGTTTCATTTGGGAATAGGGCAGCGTTTTCTAGGCCACGTGGATAGAGAAGGTTGTGGAAATTAAACGCTGGTTTGCATCAACATTAATTGATGTATGCTTTGCATGTATTGGAAATGGTCCTAATAAGACCAGTGATAAATGGAAGTCATAAATGTAATACTTTATCCTAACACAAAAAACCACAATGAACAGTCCCTTATGCAAAAAAACATGGAGTATATAACATTAACTATTTTACTACATTGCAACCATCGCCACAAAAAAAATATGTGAAGGAAAAAATATTGTTATCCACACTCACCGAGATGGCCAAACCAGCATAACACTAAAAAATGACAGTGCCAAATGCGTAGAAAAACATACCCACAAAAGTTGAACCATAAATCAAACAATATCGCTGTGAGCAAAGTATAGCTATCTACACCTATTCATATATATAGTTGTAAATATGTCTCTATTTTCATATGCATATACATAAATACACATGCATGCAATTGAAATTTCCCTATCCTATACAACTTTCTCCTACATATGTATGTAGATATTCGGCCTCCTTTTGGATATCTATGCATATATGCATACACAATTCAAAGTTTACAACTATCTATGACTTATTCTAAATAGAACAAAAAATTGGTTTCCAGTAGTGCCTCACATACAAAACCCACTGTGATCAAGTGAAAATATTATTCTAGAAATGAACAGAAACAAAAGAAATGGAAGAAACAAAGTAAACACCTAACACCTAAAGATAGGGAAAAAGCATTGAACATAACAATTTAATAGATGAAATCATTATACCTCGCTAAGTTACTCCTTTGGTTGGCCCTTGATTTTTGACGTTTTGTATGCTCCTCTTGATGGAAAAAGATGTGAGATGGGATGCAAGATGGATAAGAAGTGGATGGGAATGCTATGGTGAATGAAAGAAATGCAAATTTCAACTAAGTATGGCTCAAATGTGAAATTGGCAAGAGTTTGGTAGCAAAAATGATGAACCCCTTAAATGAGAGAAAAGAGGGGGTATTTATAGAGGAATTTGAATTCTCTAGAGAATTCAATGGTTGATATTTATCCAAAAAGGCCAAGATGAAGGGCTATGGTGAGTTGAGAACTCACAAGCCCTCACATTTTGACAAGTGGAATGTGAAGTGGCTTAGAATGGCGATGTGCAAATAAGGTGGAAGGAGGGTACATGATGTGGAAGGACAAGTACTTTGCAAGTACCTTGGGGAATGAGAAAATTTTCTCAAAAAAGAACTTCTTGTCCCCAAGTGGGAATGAAAGTGACTTTTGAGGAATTTTAGAATTCCTCAAAAATCTCCATCAAGAAAGGGAAAGTAGTTGGGAAAATAAATATGAATTAAAGATTCACATGCTTGGAAGAATCCCATGGACAAGACAAGGTTCAAAAAATGGAAGCACTTGTCCACATGTGACTTTATGTGACAAGTCAAAGATTACATGGGGAAGATTCCACATGTGACTTGATGTGACAAGTCAAAGATCACATGGGGAAGAGAAAAAATAATTTAATATTCCTTGGAAGGATAAAAGGAATTAAAAATTCCTTGGGAGGTTGATTAGGATAGTTAATTAAGGATTGGAGGAGGGTTAGGTGGCTAAGAGAGATTAGGAGGTTGATTAAGATTAAGAAAGGGATGTGACATATGGGGAATTAAATAAATGCCATATCTATTTAACTCGTTTCATGAAAAGGAGGATTAAAGAGATAAGGTATTTAATTATTAACTAAATACCTTAGGGATTTGAAAAAATTAAGGGTATTAATTAGATAATAGTGATATTACCTAATTAACACAATCAAGAGGATGTTTAGATGAAAAGTATAAATTTGGACCCATGTAATTGTCCAAATTTAGGTGTCTACATTTTTACCTTCTTTGAGATGGTGTT
Source organism: Sequoia sempervirens (assembly GCA_007258455.2). Taxonomy (NCBI): domain Eukaryota; kingdom Viridiplantae; phylum Streptophyta; class Pinopsida; order Cupressales; family Cupressaceae; genus Sequoia; species Sequoia sempervirens. Next base: position 30,008 of record VDFB02060575.1, read on the forward strand.
ACGAAGTAACATCATTTCAAAGAATGTTAAAATGCAGAACCCAAAAGAAGATGATTAGATTGGGAAATATACCCCAGTCATTCAAAGGAGTGATTGGGAAGAAAGATGATGGGGGTGAAGATGAAGATTACGGATTGAGGATGCCCCCTTGAGAGGACATGCAGGTTCAAGAGAATATGGGTGTGCTCTCGAAATGGAGGAAATGATGCAAGAGGAGATGAAGAAGGTGATGCAAAGTGATGGTCAAGAGAGGAGGATAAGCGATAGGATATGGATGAAGCATGAATGGATGTAAGGATAAATGTGATGTTTCCCTAGTCAAGCTACAAGCCAAAATGGGTTAATGATGGATGGGGTGTTTTTAATGAGGGAATCAATATCCTGAAAGAACATGAGGATAGAGAAAGATACATTCTAATGATGATGATGATGATGATGAAAGCGTTGTTGATGAGGGAGGGACACATCCCAAAACAACATGAGGATGGAGAAGGATACATCCCGATGAAAGGGTTGTTCATGAGGGAAGGATACATCTCGAAACAACACCAAAGGATATGGAAGGATACATCCCAATGACAATGATGATGGTGATGGTTGGATCAAGGCTTGTAGCAAGGTTCAGAACAAGACCAAGGATGTGATTAGATGATTTGTGTGAGATTTAATTGATCAGGATAGAATTGGGATGGGAGATGGACGAAAGTCATAAATATGATGGGGGAAAAGATGCTTAGAATAACCAATCAATATTATTCTAAGAAGTTTGAAGAGATGACAATCATAGATTGGATGGATAGGTGAGGGAGAGTGATGAAGGATAAATGGATGGGGGGAATTTTGATAGATGAGAGGATGGGGGATACATGCAAGATGGTGGAATGGAAAATGAATTGCAATGCTAATGCAATTTTCCATCTTTGGAGCACTAATTTTTGCTATAGCATTAGACACAAGATGTTAGGGTATGAAGAACCAAAACGAATTAGTGTCCAATGCATAAAACAAGCACAACATACAAGAAAGCTATCCCAACACCCCAAATTCATGAAGACCTTGGTTGGGCAAGGTATTGGGAGAACCACAAGCACAAAAGGCTGCCCCAACATAACACAAGACTTAGAGGATCTTGGCGGGTACTATGTGGGACAACCAAGAAGACATCAACAAAAAGAAAAAGATCAAGATATGTCCCTATGTTGAATAGTCAAAACACACCATAATATAATGGATCATGGTAGCCTTGACGAGTCATGATAGGGAGCTCAAATGATAAAAAAATCCAAAAGAATCAAAAGATCACAATCAATTCCAAATGTCCTTTACTGTAGGACCAGGTGGATGGATGGGATTGAGGAGGTCTATTAGGAAGGATTCATCCTATTGAGACTGATGATGGATACTAAACTAAAAGATCGATATGACATAGGATATTCAAAACTAATTGGATCTGATGATAAAAGTGGATCTTGTTTGTTAAGAACCAACTAGATAAGGGAATAGCTTGATGACATAACACAAGAGATGAGACACAAGACACAAGACACAAGACTGACACATCCTAAAGACCTAGGGGCTTGGGGGCTGATCAAAGATTAGCCTTACCTACATAAAACTGTAGAGCTCTTTTAGTTCGATAAAACGTTGATGATTGACCATGGATAAAATTGGAGAGAGAATGATGGAGTCCTTGATGGGTGATAAAGACATGATGGACCAAAGCAGAAAGACCGATGATAGATGATAAAGGATCCCCAGGGGTGGATCAAATGATCGACCTTGCCTACGTGAAAACATAGGGGCAATTGACAAAAGACCAAAGACAAATGATGGATAAGGGATGATGAGATAACCATGGATAAGGGGATACAATGATGGGACTGATACAATGAGACAAAACTAACCTGATGGATTGGATAGGATGATGACAATCACACAAAGCTTAGGGATGGCATAGTTATGCAAAGCATCGAAAGATGAATTGGGAGGATGGTACAATGGAGAGATGAGTGATGAATAGGGATAACAGATTGAAAATATGTGCGAAAGAAGTAGAAGTGATGATAATGAGATAGATGGCATTGGATTGTATGGGGGAAAAGCCTATAGCTAGATACCAATGACAAGGGATTACAAGATGGGATGAGGATAAAGAGATAAATATGGGGAGATGAAAAGGATTATGTGGATGGATAGGAAGAGAAAGAAGGGGAGATGCAAGGGATTGTGTGGATGGATAAGAGGGTAAGGATGGGCAGATGTAAGACATTGTGTGGATGGATAGAAATAGAAGGAAAGGGAGATGCAAGGGATTGTTTGGATGGATAATAGGATAAGAATGGGGAGATGTAATGGGTTTTTGGATGGTGGATAGGAATATGAGGATGGTGAGATGGAAAGGATTGTTTGGATGAATGATGTCTCCAAGGACTGATGTCACAAAGAAGGAGGTACCATCACTCTAGATATGTCATGTATAATGAGGCAGGAGGGATGGAGGATAGAAGGATAGGAAAATAAAGAGTGAGATGGATATGGATAGGATGCATGTATAAGGTAGGGAGACTATTGGTAGCATGAAGGGTGGACAAGGAAGGTAGATGAATGAATATAAGGATTAGGATAATGTATGGATGATGGGAATGAATTCCAAGAGGTGTCCAAAGCATGTTTATATGTTTTCCCCTATCAATATCAAGATCACAAGGAGGATGGAGGGATTATGATAAATGGGATGTGATAAGAAAGATGTGTAAGATCTGTTGGATGGAGGAGATAGGTAAAGGGGAATGGAGTTTCCCCCAAGTGTGGATGTAAGTTGGATGGGGGGATTACACATGATGCCTATTAATTCCAATTTTTCATCATGGTACTTATCCAAGGCGCTTGTTTGCCAAGTTTTCACCATTGGATGAATTATTTATCTTTACTCTTTTCATTTTGTTGTTTTTTTACTTTTTCAATAGCATGCAGATGGAGATGGATAATGATAGGGATGTGGATAAGGGGATTTAGATGATACATGATAAGGATATGGATGAAGGACTCAAGCATCAAGTTCATACAAGGTATTAAGAGCCTATGTGTGAAGCAAATTTTTGATGTTGGTACAGCCTTAGTAGGATAAATGGAATATGCAAGAGGATGAATTGGAGGAATTTGATAGGGAAGATATGTGGGATAATGGATGGGATGTTAGAAAGGGTATGGATAGAATGATGGGGTAGGTGTGTGATGGGGTAGTGAGTTTAGGACCAACATTGGCACATGTGGGGGTGTATGTGAAAGGATAGGAGGATTAATGGATGGAGAATGTAGGAATAATGGAGGAGATGGGATAGTGAATTTTGGGACATGAGGACCCAAAAAAAAATTAGGAGATGAAAGGGGTGTATGATTAGCTTTTGGATTAGCAACTTTGACTATTGTTGCAAATTTTACATTTGAAGGCATTGCATCTTTTTTCTTTGGGATCCACATGGTTTTGATCTTTGCTTTGGTGGGCCTTTGAGGCCTATGGATTTGATTTAGATTTTGGATTTTATTTTTCCTTTCTTCACCATGTATTTTAGAGGGGACATGGGGAGCTTTAGATTTAGGTGGATCTTTAGATTTAGGAATTTTTGATTTGGCATCCAAAGTGCATTGAATATCAATGGAATGGGTATGATGAGATGGGTGATGTGGAGGAAACATGAATGGAGTGATGGACATAGGATTTTGAGGATGATATGTGGATGGAGGATGTGTAGGTACATTCCTTTGTTGATCTTGATTAGGGAACATGAGAATGGGTTGTGGATGGATAGAAGGATAAATAGGACAAGATGGAGGAAGTGATTTTGGTATATAAGGGCCCAAAATGGATTTAGTACATGGAGGGTGTGTGATGGTCGATGGAGGTATATAACGACCTAAAATGGAGGAAGTGGATGAAGGAGGAAGGTGGATGGTTGTTTTGAGGTGATATGATGGAGGAGTAAGGATGGTAGCAAATGATCTGGTGGAGTGATGGGAAGAGCCTATATTGCTTTTCGAAGAGGCTCATTTAGGAAATGTAGAGTTTGTACCAACATCTTTATATTGTAAATCTTGAGAAATATGTCCAAAACCTTGCATACATATTTGTTCTTTGACCTAGATGAACTCTAAAATAGATTACTCATGAAGACCTAAGCCTTTTACTTGATAATTCATGCTCTTAAGCATTCGATCCATGACAGAATTCTTGTTATTCTAGAAGAATGATGCAATTCCATTATTAGAATGAGGATGATGGGTGGTATATATGCTTTGTTTTTATTTTTCAATGAGACCACCATGGAAGAATGTTAGGGTACCAAGGGGATATAAAAGTAGTGTGGGGATAGCAGGTCTAGGTGATGATGGAGGATCATGAAATGGAGATAATGGGATAGCAATATCTACATGGGTGGTATCAGGAGAGGGACTAGGGGATATGATAGGATCTAGATTTGTGGTAGTAGGTGATAAGGGCTGATGTGATAGAGATGGAGATAAGGGATCATGAGATGGATCAATTTAATTAAGGAGATCATGGGATGGAATAGATGGGGGACTGTGATCTTGATGTGGTCTAGATGGGATGGTAGGATCTTGATCTGGAGAAGGGGGTATGTTGTTATGCTTTGGATCAAGCTCTTGGCATGGCTCTTCTATGTGGGTGGCATGATGATGGAGTCTTGGAGGGAATCTTCAAGTTGGGGAGATGGAAGGATGGAGGATTCAAAGCATTCATTGGAATGTATTTTAGTGATACTAGGGGTAGGAGAAGTGGATTGGATTTGGGTTTCTTCGATGGATTGGGTGGATCTAGGAGTAGAATATGGTGATGGGGTTTGGTTATCTTCAATAGGTTTGGTGGCTTCCAAAGTAGGAGATGGGGGCTCAATGGATTTGGTGGATGTGGGGATTTCAACTATTTGAGTGGTGTTGGGGGCGATGACATTAATGATAGGTGTGGGGTGGAGAAGGGTCTCATCATTAGTGACCATGGGTGATAGATTGGGATGACATGGTTCCATGACATCAGGACATGGAGTTGAGGACATCTTCTTTATCATAAGTCCTTGGAGAACTTCTAGAGTGTGAAACTTACATACTCTAGGCTTGGTTGGGGTGATGGGCATAGATTAAGGATTAGGGATGGGTGGAGGAATAGGATTATGGAGTGGTGGACTGGGGTTAGATGGAGGAATGGGATTGGATATAGGACTAGGAGTAGATGGAGGATCAGGATGAGATGGAGGATTGAGGTAGGGATATTGGAATGATTAATTAAGATAGCAGGACATGGACGGCGGATTAGGACAAAAGGATACAACTAATGGAGTGTAGTAAGGGTATTGGGATGGTGGATTAGGATGGGGAGACGTGGGTTCTGGATTAGGATAGGGAGGCGTGGATTTTGGATTAAGATAAGAAGATGTGGATGTTGGATTAGGATAGGTTGATTGGTAAGGAGGATTAGGATAGGGAGACATGGATGGGGGATTGTAATAGGAGTATTGGGATGGAATATTGGGATAAGAGGATGTGGGTGTTGGATAAGAGGATGATGTAGATGAAGGATATGATGAATATGCAGACGAGGAAGATAGTGAATATCCCTTGTCAAAGGTAACATAAGGAGCATGATTAGGCATGGATGAAGACATAATGGGATAACTTGAAGGGGTGATTTGATTTTTGAAAGCAAGTGGGGAAATCTTACTAGAAATGATAACATCAAGGGGATATATGTCATATTCTTCTTAATTGACAAGTATCGTCATCGATGTAATTAGGGTTTCGCTTGACTACTATTGAAAGAGGATAATGATTCATGATGATGAAAGGGTAAAAAGGATGGATCAAGGATTTCAGATGAAAATGGACTAAATCTCAAGTCGATATTTAGGTCAAGCTTAGATTAGGATGATTAGATGATGCAATGCGATTGATTTTGATGATCAAATTTGATTATCAAAGGATGACTATGACACCGAATCTACTTCGAGATGGAAGTAGCTTGATTGGGCCAAAAGTGATTGGATAGGGATGTGATTGGATTGGATTGGATAAGATTGATCAATGATTGATAAGATTGAATGATAGATTGGATAGGACGATGAAAGGGATTGGAAAACCCTGTTCAGAGATTACCCTAGGTGACTTAGGATACTGATTGATTAGATTAAAGGATAAATGGATGATTGAAACACTAAATCCACCTTCATATTAAAATTTGATTGATTGAGTTGATGATGATGATTAACTTAGGATGGATGACAATCCTAAGTAGATTTGGATAATGATGATCAGATTCAGACACCTAGGTTAATTTGGATAATAACTTCAAATGAAGTTCAGAGGATTTGGATGGGGAAAATGATGATTTGATTGGGGAAATGGATGATAGGAATGGATGAATGAATACACAATATGAGTAAAAAATTGATCAGATTGGACGAACGACTCTTAGAATGAGGAGACAAAAGCTCAGGATGGATGAAATTTTACTTAAAATGAGTAAAAAATTGACTAAAATGGGTGAACGACTACTCGAGACAAGTAAATTGACTACTTGGAAGGGATGAACAACTCTCAGAATGAGGAGGTGAAAATTCAGAATGGATGAAAGATTACTTAAAGTGAGTAAATGGATGATCGAGAGGGATTAACGACTGCTTGGAACAAGTAAACGGATGATTGAGATGGATGAATGACTACTCAGAATGATTAACTGACTACTAAGAATGAATGAATGACTCCTTGAACAAGAAGAAAAAGGTTTGAAATGAATGAATGATTACTCATAATGAGTAAACCAATGATCAAGAGGGATGAACGAATACTTGAAATGAGCAAATGAATGATCAAGAGGGTTGAATGACTACTCAAAAAGAGTAAATGACTATTAAGAATGAATGAACAACTCTCAAAATGAGAAGATGAAGGTTTGAAATGAAAAAATGATTACCCAGAATGAGTAAATGAATGATAAAGAGGGATTAATGACTACTTGAAATGAGTAAACAACTGCTAATAATGAATGAACGACTCTTGGAATGAGAAGATGAAATCTTGGTGTTAGAATTGGCTATGGATGCCAAGATCTATGGACCAAATGGAAAGCACAAGAAAAGAGAGAGAAAATATGACAAGAATAAATTGTATTCAATGTCATTGATATGATGATTCTGATTAATTACAAATGAGAGACCCCTTGGTTATATAGCCAAGGTGAGAACATAGAAGGGCATAAGCTTATGACAAGTGTCGTAATCTTATGACATGAGACAATTAGGAAAACCTATCACTCCACAAAAGGTGGAGAGATAATCACATGATGTTTCCACAAAAGGTGGAAGTGATGAGGTAATGATATGTCAAGTCCACCAAAAGTGGAGATTCTCCAACAACCTCCTATGTGGTCCCTAAGTAAACTTAACTAAGGTGTAATCATGACCTAGGACAAGGTTCAAGACATTTAATTACACCAACACCCCCCCTTAAGTGCAACTTAGGGAGAATGTACACAAAATAAAACAATGCAAGATGGGTCCCAGCTACTAGGCCATGTTAGGTACCCATGTACACACAATGCAATCTCTCATAAGAAAGGAAAATGAGAAAACCCAGTGGGACAAAAATCCTCCCCAAAAGAGAAATGAAATGAAAAATAGAAATACTCTCAATGAAGAATGAGAAGGTAAAAACCAAATGTGAGGAAAAATACCCCCCCATAAGAGAGAAGTAGAAGAGAGACAAGGTAGCCCCCCCCAATGTTGAGTCTCCTGCAATGATGGTAGAAGCTTGACATTGAATGTTGAAGATGATCCAATCTCGCCGAACAACGTTCCTCCCCTTAGGAAGAAACAAAACCAAGGATGTATGTAGGATGTCATAAATATGGATGATGTATGATGATGTAGTCTTTGAATCATGCTCAAGTGTCTCCATGTCGATGCTGAAAGTTGACACACTCCAATCAGGCATTCTAGGCCACACTGCTGAAGAGGAAAATCCAACATCTAGTAGAGAAGAATGTAGAGCACAATCCAAAGACAAAGATATCCCCTCTGAAGACAAAGAAGCCTCCTCCAAATGTTGTCCAAAAGTATCCACACTCATGCCAATCTGTGAAGAATGATTATGTAGAGAATGAACAAGAGGGTCAAAGTGTTCCCTCACAACAACTAAAGAAGGTGCATCTTTATCAAAGAGAAGATGGATGCTATCAATGGTGTGCTCCAAATGTGCAAGATGAGACTCCACAAACAAGTCTGAAATACCTATTAGGAAGCCATCCAAAGTAGCCATATCTAGAAGACTATGTATGTTCTGCTGCACTGAATCACTAGGAGCCAAAACTGTAGCAACACAAGTATCATCAAGTACAACAGTCGATGAAGATGTGATCTCAATAGGAGGAGAAGCAAGAAGAGAAGTCTCTTTGTCAACTAGACATTCAAGACATTTATTATACTCAAGCTCCTCTAAAGTAGCATCATCATAGGGTATATTATCAACATCATCAAGGGGAATTAAACAATCTGCAACAGGATCATCTGGGAATGGAGAGATATGATGGTCTCCAAAGATCTCCCAAATATTGGTCCAAAGTGTGTGTGGGCACTCGATATCTGAGATCTCCATAGGAATATCAACACCAATATATGAACCAATTAATCCTACAATGTGATCATTATTATTACCCCAAATTGATTGCTTCCAAGGTGTGTTTGGTTTAGGTATGAGCCCATAAAGATATGGCAAAAGCTTAAGCCACCTGAGATGTGTCAGAATACCTTTCTTCCAAGACTCATAATTATCCTTATTCAATATTACCACAGAAGGATGAATAGAAAAACCAATCATACCTCCTCAAATGATCAACACAAATGAATCATCCACAAGATTACCCCCCCAAATTCACTCAATTAAAGAACCCCCCAAGCAATATCTGATTTGTCACTTTATCAGTAGTGCGTTTACAACTGCCACTTGCCAAAAATAGCAAAGTGGTCTTTGATCTTGGTGCTTACAAATGCCAAAATAGGCCACAAAATCAAGTATAATTTTTGGTACAAAATGAGATCAATTTGATCATACCATTGAGAAGTACACAAAAAATCATGCACTTTCAAAAAAAATTGTACCCAAAAATGTTACCATAGGAGCAAGATAGGAGCTCCAAAAATTCCCAAAACGAGGACAAAGAAGCAACACCAATGAGAATCTACAATTTCTGGAAAAACCAGGCATCAAAACCAAAAATTGATTGTACCAATACGTAGAGCACAAAAAATTAGCCCAAATCAACAAAAATTGCTTGAAAAAAGGAGTCAGAATGAGCAGAATATTAGCCTTCAAAGTTGAACTACAAAATGAAAACTCAAATGGAGAGGGGTAGAAAATTTTCAAATGCATGCTGACATATTGATGACAGAAATAATCTATTAAAATTTGACATCCTTCTGGCTGTCAGAAAAGAATATGCCTTTGGCTAGCAAAATATTCTATGCATCCGAGCTTAAGTTTGATAGCTATAAGCTTGTCACCGTCCGCAGGAATCTGGAATATTCTCCCAGAATATTCTCTGTTGAATATTTGCCAGAATTTTTGATATCGCCAGTATTTGAAATTAACCAGCCGGAAATCTTAAGTCACTGTCAGAATGAAGAGATGGGGATGGCGGGGCCACGACCGAAGGCCACGTGGCCTCTGTTGGTCAACTGGTACCTATGGGTACTAGATAGAAGGTACATCTACAGACTGACAGGTCTGCGAACTGTACAAAATTTTTCTTTTTTTTTTGGTTTGATTTTCTTTATTTTAAATACAATAAATTTTTCTGAAAAAATATCCAATACAATAAAAAAAATTTGAAAATTTTTCAGAAAAATAAATCAAAATAAAATATTAGGATTTTAATTTGTACCGTCGATATTAATGATGACCTGGGGGGCCGTACGACTCTTTGGGAAAAAAAATTTTTCTCCACCTGATGACTTGCTCCGAATCAGACGATTTGACAGTCGATCTTACGATTTTTGGCCATTTTGGACACGATGGCAGGGTCGGATTTGACCCAAAATGCTCCAAAATTGTAGCTACCTTCTGGATCTGGCAACCACACTTCAGCTTCAAACCCTCATAGATTTGGCTTCGTATCTCTAATTTGGACGAAACAAAAGGAAAAATTGACTATCTCGAACCTTCTGAACATAATGGTGAGCTCAGATTTGTACCAGCAAGCTCGGATATGAACCTGCAACAAAGAGCCATGAACGGAACCTCCTGAGATCTGGGATCTCTTTTCATAAATAGACTCTCCAATGGCACCCAACCCGCTCTGATACCATGTTAGAATTGGCTATGGATGCCAAGATCTATGGACCAAATGGAAAGCAAGAGAAAATAGAGAGAAAATATGACAAGAATAAACTGTATTCAATGTCATTGATATGATGATTCTGATTAATTACAAATAAGAGACCCCTTGGTTATATAGCCAAGGTGAGAACATAGAAGGGCATAATATTATGATAAGTGTCATAATCTTATGACATGAGACAACAAGGAAAACCTATCACTCCACAAAAGGTGGAGAGATAATCACATGATGTTTCCACAAAAGGTGGAAGTGATGAGGTAATGATATGTCAAGTCCACCAAAAGTGGAGATTCTCCAACAACCTCCTATGTGGTCCCTAAGTAAACTTAACTAAGGTGTAATCATGACCTAGGACAAGGTACAAGACATTTAATTACACAACCACTTGGAATGAATGAAAGATCACTCTGAACAAGTAAACGAATGATCAAAACAGCTAAACTAGAGTTTGAAATGATAGAAGAAGGTTCAAAATGGATGAAAATTTACTCAAAATGAGTAAATGAATGATCAAAAAGGGGGGATGAATGTTCAAAATGGATGAATGAAAGCTTGAAATGGGTAAGAAATTGATCGAAATGGATGAATGAAAGCTTGAAATGGGTAAATGATAGATCAGAATGGATGAATGAAAGCTTGAAATGGGTAAATGATTGATCGGAATGGATGAATGAAAGCTTGAAATGGGTAAAAAACTCTCAAAACAAGGAGATAAGATTTGAAATGGATGAATGAATGCTTGAAAAGAGTAAATGATTACTTAGAATGGGTGAACAACTAATCAAAATGACAAAAGGAGGTTCAGAATTGATGAATGTTTACTTGGAATGAGTGATTGGATGATTGAAATGGATTAACAACTATTTGGAATGAGAGAAGGATGCTCAAAATGGATTAATTTTTACTTGGAATGAGTGATCAGATGATCAAAATGAACGACTGCTCAGAATGAGAAAACAGTTAGTCAGAACGAAGGAATGACACTAAGAACGACCAACCAAAGAAAGGAAAAAGTTTTTTGAAGGGTGGGTCCACCCCTGGAATAGGTTAGGTCTACCCCTCGAGGGAAGGTCCACCCTTGGATGGGTAGGTATGGCTCTGAAGGGTGGGTATGGCTCTAGAAAATGTCAAGTATGGTTGTAGGAAAGGTCAGGTATGGCTCTAGAAAAGGTTAGGTATGGCTGTAGAGGGCAGGTATGGCTCTAGAAAAGGTTATGTATGGCTCTGGAAAAGGTTAGGTATGGCTCTAGGAAAGGTTAGGTATGGATCTAGAGGGTGGTTATGGCTCTAGAAAAGGTCAGGTATGGCTCTGGAAGGTGGGTATGGCTCTAGAAGGGAAGGCCTGGCTCTGGAGGGCGGGTATGGCTCTGGAAATGGTCAAGTATGGCTCTGGAAAAGGTTAGGTATGGCTCTAAAGGGTAGGTATGACTCTAGAAAAGTTTAGGTATGGCTCTGGAAGGTGGGTATGACTTTGGAAGGGCAGGTATGGCTTTGGAAAAGGTCAGGTCCACCCCTACACAAGTCTAAATTGGTTTTTCACAAAAATTACTAAGGAAAAGGACCCAAAACACAACAAACAACAATCAGAGGACAAGGCTAACTCAACTAAACAAAAAATTATTGGTTTTACACAAAGAAAAAATTTCAAGTAGCACGATCCTAAGATTAGTAGAATGGGTATGGTCAACAAATTCCTCTATTCTATGATAAACATGGTTTCTAGGGAGTCCTCGATATACACCTGATACATGAGGCCCAAACCATGAACACTATCTTGTCATAAGTGTGAGTCAAGAACCTTAGCAAGGTACTAAAGAATCAGACCAACTCTTCATGTCATCCTAACGCTTTACCAATAACAACGTGGCTAGATTGGAGTACAACTTTGGCTCTCCCTCCTTTATATACCCCGTTGGTATGCATGGTTGGGATCATCCCTTAGGGTGATGAAATCCCCAAGTAGGTCCCCTTAAAAAAAAAAAATGAGAGACTCAAAATGACTTGGTAAGCAACGATTTCTCATCACCCAAGATTGTGAAATGGATCAAGGTGATTGGATACATCAATAGCCTACCACAAACATGATGCACAAAATATATCTAACATCCTCCTAATTAGACTATGTGCCTAAGTTAATGAAAAATGATAACAAACATCTGATAAATGTTTTGAAAATGAATGGTCCTATAAGAAATTTGTTAAAAAATTTGTCTTTTGTTTTCCACCAAACACTAATGAAATCCTTGCATAGACACCAACAACACATGTTAGGGGGTCAGAAACACTCAAAACAACTAAAAAAAGGCTTAAACTTCAATTTTTACCTTCTAGAAAAAGATCTTTTGGGTGAGTCCACCCTTGGTTTTGGTCAGGTCTACCCCTAGAAAAGGTCAAGTCCACCCCTAGAGGTCAGATCCACCCCTCAAAAATTTCAGGTCCGCCCCTCTATGAAAAAACATTAAAAAATTTGTTTCTGGACTCTATGGAGGGCAGGTCTACCTCTGGTAAGGGTTAGGTTCGCCCCTAATGGTTAGATCCACCCCTCTGCTAGGTCAACTCTACCCCTGGAGGAAAATTCCACCCCTAGAAAGGCAGGTCTACCCCTGGAAGGGAAGATACACCTCTCTGCTAGAACAGGTCTACCCCTCTACAACCTGCACCTGCAAATAGTAAAAAAAAAAGAACGTAAAAGCAAGAGACCCATTTGTGGGTCCCTCCAGGTGTGCTAGAAATGTGATTAGGTAAAAATATTTTTCTAGAAATGAGAAACAACAAAAGAAATGCAAGAAACAAAGTAAACAAATAACACCTCAAGATAGGGAAAAGATGTTGAAGATAACAAAATAGATGAAATGGTTATACCTTACTAAGTTGCTCCTTTGGTTGGCCCTTGATTTTTGATGTTGTGTATGCTCCACTGGATGGTAAAATATGTGAGATGGGATGAAAGATGGATGAGAAGTGGATGAAAATGCTATGGTGAATGTAAGAAATGAAAATTTTGGCTAAATATGGCTCAAATGTGAAATTGGTAAGAGTTTGGTAGAAAAAATGATGAACCCCTTAAATGAGAGAAAAGAGGGGGTATTTATAGACGAATTTTAATTCTCTAGAGAATTCAATGGTTGATATTTATCCAACAAGGCCAAGATGAAGAGCTATGGTGAGTTGAGAACTCACAAGCTCTCACATCTTTTCAAGTGGAATGTGAAGTGGCTTAGAAATGCTGATGTGTAAATGAGGTGGAAGGAGGGTACATGATGTTGAAGAAGGACAATTACTTTGCAAGTAACTTGGGGGATGAGAATATTTCTTCAAAAAGGAACTTCTTGTCCCCAAGTGGGAATGAAAGTGACTTTTGAGGAATTTTAGAATTCCTCAAAAATCTCCATGGGAAAAGAGAAAGTAGTTGGGAAAATAAATGTGAATAAAAAATTCACATGCTTGGAAGAATCCCATGGACAAGACAAGGTTCCAAAAAGGGAAGCACTTGTCCACATGTGATTTGGTGTGACAAGTCAAAGATTACATGCGGAAGATTTTGCATGTGACTTGATGTGACAAGTCAAAGATCACATGGGGAAGAGAAAAATGAATTTAATATTCCTTAGAAGGATAAAAGGAATTAAAAATAGCTTGGGAGCTTGATTAGGCTAGTTAATGAAGGATTAGAGGAGGTTTAGGTGGCTAGGAGAGACTAGGGGCCAACTTGCAAAAGTTAGAGGGTGTGTCACATCCTAATCAAGGATTAGGCATGTCCACATTCCTAATTATGGAATTAGGAGGTTGATTAAGATTAAGGAAGGGATGTGGCATATGAGGAATTCAATAAATGTCATATTTAATTAATTCATTTGATTGAAATGAGGATTAAAGAGATAAGGTATTTAATTATTAACTAAATACCTTAGGGATTTGGAAAAATTAAGGGTATTAATTAGATAATGGTGATATTACCTAATTAACACAATCAAGAGGATGTTTAGACAAAAGGGGAGAAATTTGGACCAATGTAACTATCCAAATTTAGGTGTCTACACCCACAAAACACATAAAACTCCCGGTAACATACCGACTCAAGATCTTCACCATGAAAATGCCAACCCTAAATGAATCAATACTAGTTTCAACCATAACATAGATGGGGTAATTCACCAAAAACACAACACAATAACTATTTTCCAGCCATTCACACAAGAACCTTATTGTCTTGAGTTTTATTTTATAGTTTACATGTACACATTGCTATCCTTCTCATATAGAATTTACAGAAAAAAATCAAATCTTTTAGGGAGAACCCACAAAACACAAGAGATCTCAATTTCAACATTCACCAAAAACACAATATATTAACTATTTTCCAACCATTCACATAGAACCGAAGCCATAAATGGAACAATATAAAAAACAGTCATCAACATGCCAAAACCCACAAAAATATAGTCTTTCTGGAACAATCGACACAATGAAATAATATTTCTTTCAAGAATAACCTAGATGAGATGCACCTCTACCCACTTCCTTCAATACACCCCTTCCCACTTGCTTCCTCTTTCCTTCATTCTTTCTCAAAAACCTACCAAAAAGGACCACAAAATTATCACAACCCTCACCATTTGTAACCATTGACACATGCAACAAAATAGAAGATAACCTTCAACCACCTTCACATAAATTGTGTAGGCATTCGATGCACTTGCACCTTCATAGAAAATTTCCCTCCACACTCACTGATACCTTCAACAATAACAAAAAACCTCAAAATGACACCACAAAATACATTATCGATAATTGGATAGACATTCGTTTTGTTTTCCAAGGACTTTAAAATAGATGGTACTTGCACCATCAACACTACACAGAAACCATACAACAATCAATGCTAAGGACATTTCACTAGCCTCCTCTACACTTCGGTCATTTCACCAGACTCATGTATCCTCGTGCCAAACATTTGCCACATTTTACATGGCAACCGAAACCCAAGTCCGACACCTTAAACCGAGAGGGTTGATGAAAATGTTGACCACACTATAGCCCATCCTCTAGGTTTTCCCCGGCCCCAAAGAAGCCAAAAAATGGCAAGGCTAATGAAAATTCTAGGCAAAGTTGACACAAATAGCCTATTAGCTAATTAATTGAAACTAAAATCTAATCCTAAATTACTTAAAACCAAAGTTAGAAACTAAATAAAAGAAACATCATGAAATCCATGTTGGAAATAAAATGTTTTGATTGTAGTTTACAATGAAATGATTGCAAGCTATGACATGATTGCATTTATTCCTCAGATTATTCAGTATTTATTCAACCATGATTGGATGATATGCATAAGTTAGATTTGTCAATTAAGTTTTAGAAATTTTCAGGAAATCTAATTGATAGATTTAAAATAAAATTTCTCAACTATTCCAAACATTATTTCTTAAAGCATTCATTAGATGTAGTTTTCACTAGTAGACATGTAGGCAGAATGTGGGAATGCATGATTGCAGATTATGCACAAAATGGATTTCTTGAAAAGGCCTTTAAAACATTCATACAAATTTTTTTTTCAAGTCAATGATCTCTCTTCAGATTGCATAAACAATATTCAAGAACTTGCTGATGAGTAATAGAAAAACAACCTGGAGTTACTTGGGTGTTGCTAGATTCTTATGCTTATCCAATTTTACTACAAGAAAATATCTAGAAGGAGAAGAGAAAGCATATGCATGTGAATGATGTAAAGTATAAAAGCAAGCTGTGAAAAAATTCATAGTAGATAAGGTTCCACATGTTCTTTCTATTCATCTGAAGTGCTCCAGTTAATGATCAATAGAATAAACAAACAATATTTATTCATGATCAACATAATGTCTAAATATTGCAAAATATTTGAATTCAATTTAATTTAGCCTGTCATATTTTTATTTCACATCTCCCAAGCAAAATAATTTTGAAATAAGCATATCTTCATAGAATAATTGAAAATGAACAAAATTGCAGCCATAAATTAATGATTTCATGTCGGGTTCACTATTTTGTTTATGTTGAAACTTGAAAAAAAAATTAAATATAATAACTAGATTCAAAATGTTTTCAATATTACATCAACAAAGCCTTTCCAACTAAATGAAAATGCAACAAAGATAAAATTAAACTATGCAAAATCAAAACATGTGCATTTAAAGGAAATCTAACTCCATTTTCATCCTATCGTCAAGATCTTCTTCTCAAGCATTGTGGTGCTCTCAGATTTTTGCACAAGAACAAAGGCTACAAGAGGCTATGATGAATGGATTTGAATGATTGATGGTATGATCAAAATTCAATCTATGTATTTTTTTTGGTTAGAAGAGAAGGATTTTTATAGATGAATGCATAATGTGAAAATAAGAAATGAGTGGAGTGATTTATGCAATGATTCGTGTTTAGAAGTTCAAAATGTGCAATTTTGAGCTAATTCCATGGAAAATGATTTATGAATTTAATGTGCAATTTTAAGCTAATTTCATGAAATTTGATTTATAAATTTTGAATTATTTAATGAAATATATGAATTCATTTTAGTGATTAATGGAAATGGATAGTCATGCAAATGGATGAATTAATGGATTTATGAAATTGTTAAATGATTTATGAATATGTTGATGATTAATGAAATGATAAATATTTATGAAATAAATTAATGAAATACGCAAATGGATAAATATTGGATAAATGGTTAAATGATTGCGTAAATGGATTATGGTTATCAATAAATTCTTATAATATTTTAATGGTTTTATGGAGATATGATTATGCAGATGATCAATTAAAATAAGGAATGGATAAAAATGACTAAGAGGACATTTTTATGCATCTACAGATCCTTAAGAATTTCACTTGCTATTAATTTGCATGAATACAAAACCCAACATGTGACATGCATTCACCCTCACTAAATTCAATGGAACCACTTGACCTGTAAGGTATGTACATGTATGCATAAGGTCCCATATGACATGCAAAGCACCTACCTACATGCAAGGGTCCTACTTGTCATAATCTATCATTGTCTTGACTCCTATATTGTCATAATTTTTTATATGACATGATATTATCATAATTCAATCATAATCTATCATAGAATATTGTAAAACATCACACATGTAGGTATGTGCAGTATCATGATGCGCCAAAAAGTGGAGATATGATGGGTATGTGGCTGGCAATTTTTTTTTACCCAAAATTGATGAAATGAAAAGGGTTTTTAAAGGATATTCTCAGCTTTCCACCAATATATATTATGCTTTACTTTGAATTTAATAAATAATAATTATTCTTTTTCTATTTGAATTATGACTAAAGTCCTAATTTCAATAGGCTGATTGAAAAACATCTATAGCTTTCAAACGGTATTACATTTTTTGAATCTAAAACATTCATCACATTCTATGCTTTACATACTATAAGATTTTAAAAAAAAAGAATTTCACAAAGTTCTGACCAAGTTAAGGTGGTCAGACATATGAGTTTTATATTTTTTAAAAGTTGTAATTAAAAATTAATAATTAATTATTTACTTGGAAAAAAATTACAAAAAAATATGCATCACATCGTCACATGAATCCTCTATTTATATCTAAAATATTATAAAAAATATTATCATTTTATTGTGGTTAGGGTGGTTAGATAGAAACCTACTTCTTATTTCTTCCCTGAAATTTAAGTACTACTCATTTGAAATTTCAAAAATTCATCAAAGAGATTTTTTTTTTTTAAATAAACCTAGTAGTTTAGCAACTAGATTTAATTTTCTACAGATCCTATTGTTACATATTTTTGAAATAATATAGATAGCTTATTCAAATTTTTACGTCAAGTATCCTAACTCTTATTTTTTTGAATTTTTTGCCACTTAAGGGCCTATTTTTTCCATGATGATCCTACACATACCCATGCCATAAAATTATATTCATGATGGGGTCCACCAAGTGGGGCAACTATATCCACAAAATTATCTTACAAGTTTTCTTAGTCACCTCCATATTATATGATGCCAACTCAATTGATAGGTCCCAGAAAGTGATTTGACATAGTAGGAAAATCAAAATAGACATTATATGAATAATTAAATAATCAAATAAATTCTAGTACTTTTAACTTTTAAGACACCAACTCCAAAAATCCTCTCGCTTATTGAATACATTTCAAGAGTAAAAAAAATTCAAGTGCTAAGGGCCATGGGGCCTAGGGAACTAGAACACCATCTAAACATCTTTGTGTTCAAAAGATTTGTTAATGCTCTACAAAAAAAATTGAAGTTCCGATGTTCTCCAATTTCACCTTCATATATTCCACCATGTCACAAAGAAATGGAACCAAACATCAATGGGATCTCTTCTAACATGGAAAGTAGGATTTTCTACAAAGAAAATGGTACTTTAGCTATCATAATAAATATTAATAATACTTGGATAAATCACAGCATAAAAAAATAATCTCCTAAGCTAAATGGATTCCTTATAAGCATGAGTAGATATCATATACTCTACTTATATTATGGAAAAATTGAATAAAGCTTACCAATTACTCATGAAATTGATAGAAGCACCAAATATCATGAAAAATTATCCAATGGTAGATATTTTATTTTTGTATTTTTTTTTTAAGTGGAAAGCCACAAACATATAATTTTTAAAATAAAGAGAGTTACATTATGAGAAATTACAAAAAATGATTGATAGAAGATACGAATCAAAAATTTTGTTGAGAACATACACCAAGAATCCATCTAGAATGGATCGTGAGAAGGAGGGAGCCCAAAAATGTAAGAGAATTGCCAATTAGGGTTACAAACAAAATACAAAATGAGAACCCTAACAAAGCATGAGTACAAAATATAGCTCAAAGAGAGCATGAGTACAAAAGTTATCCCGAGGAGAGTACTCCATATGGTCATTCAAGTGAAAAAAGAGCAAAGTCTGAAGGAAAAAATAAGATTGCATTACAGTGCTAGAAGAGCTTGATTTTTTAAACCAAAAATTCCATAAAAAGCTCTAAAGGTAAGTAGAAGATTGAAGTGAAGATGGTGAAGGTGGGCTTTCAAACAAATGAACCATATGTTGACCAATTCTGAGGAAAGGAAGAGAGCCATGAGCCACCATAAGGAGTAAACAACATTTTGCTTCAAAGATTCCAAACCATTTGGAGGCAGGAAATAAGGAATTGAGTGTGGTTTCGTTAGAGCATGCCTAATTAGGAACTGCACAAAATCAAAAATATCTAACAAGATATTTGAATTAGTATTGCCTAGTCGAGGCTTGAGCCTATGGAGGATCCTTATAAAGTCATAGGAATAATCATCCAATAAATTATTAGCCATAGTGTTAAGGAGAGTAGTGATAGATCAATCAAAAATTAGAAATAGATGACAAAGGATGCCACCCACAAGATTCAAGCCTTTCAGAATGTCATAACCATCCAAAGTATTTTTCAAGATGGGAAGAGGAAAAACATGGGTAATAATGTAAGAACCTACAAGGAATTTCACCATTTCACTTCATCAAAGCACATCCATAAAGTTAGAAACAAATTGGAATGCAACCTCATTAGGTAGACACATAGCTTGGAAGTCAAACCAATCATACCCCATAATAGATCTAACTAAATCTTCAATAGGTTTGTATTCTAAAATGCATGTTCACCCAATATTTTAGAGGAGAATGGTCTATCATTCCTTAATTCCATATATCTTGGTGGAATGTATACTCGGAAATAATTTTGCATGATTCTTCTTGTTTCTATTTCAAAGAGAAAGAAAAATGAAAGAGAAAAATTGATGAGAGAAGAAAAAAAAGATATCCATAAATAATCAATTCGTATGATTGGAGTAGACGATTGATGCATAAACATTAATACAATAGAAAGCTCATTGCATCATAAGCGATGCAAAATAACACCAATGGATCAAGTGATAACTATTTTTAAGGAAATATAACCAATAGATGCCAAGTGTTAAATTTATTATCAACTTATTAGAGAAAGGTACCATTTGTATTTAAGACAAATCAAAACCTTGGATTAGCGGATCCCCCAAAGGATTATTCACATGACAGGTTTAATACAATAAAATTTCCCACATTAAATGTATGGTAGAATTCCTTTAATCTTTCCGAGGTGTTGTAAGGTATGATCATGTGAAATTGAAATTTTCATAAATTAGAACGTGAAAGAATAATCATCAGAAGTTGTGGCCAATTTAGCAACACAAGATTGACTAGAGCTACCAATGATCCCCATGGTAACAACATGGCTAGAAATAGTAAAACGTTCAATTAAATCCCTAATGAGCATATCCCAAATTTGGAGCATCCAAGAGAATACAACCACATGAAAAAATGGTACTATTGGGAATGAATAATTTCAATGGATTGAAATCCATACTATGTCAATCCTAGCAAATTCCATATTCATTGCCTTTGTTATCCTCCACTAGTCATGCAAGAGGACACATCCTCAAGAATAATTAATGATGAATAGAGGTGAGCAATAATATCATGAATTCCAAGAAGAAAGATTCATGAATATTATAAATAATGCCACATTAGATTTCCATGTATTCAATGAAAAGTAACCAGAATGAGATTTATAGTCATTGGCTGCCAA
>VDFB02060577.1:0-19310 GCA_007258455.2 Sequoia sempervirens
GGTAATTCCTTTGTTGTTTTCAAAAGTAATTCAAGTTATAATATAGAATTTGATGTTGTTTTTGAGATGCAGAAACATAGAACTTCTTTGTCATTCTTTGATATCTTAAAATGGTGCCCTGCTCAAAGGGAGATAGTGTTGAAAGCTCTAGAACAAGCTGATAAGCCAAAAGGAAAGAGCAAGGTGGCACCTACTGGGGACGTCAATGCAGCCTTATACAAAAACAAGGTAGGTACTCCACCTTTCCTTTTAAGTTTAAGAATTTTTGGCAAGAACCTACATAATTGTTTATTAGACTCAGGGGCTTCAGGAAATGTCATGCCATTTTCTATATGCAAGAAGTTGGGATTAAACCCCATTCAAACCAATAAAAAGTTCATTCAACTTGACAAAACAGAGGTTAATGTGGTAGGGGAATTAAGAAATGTACACATTCAAGTAGGATTAGATCTTAGGATCCTAACAAACATAGACATCCAAGTGGCGGACATTCCTGAGACCTATGGTATGCTGCTAAGCCGAGATTTGATAAAAAATTTAGGGGGATATCTTGCCCTTTACTTTTCACATATGTGGCTATCATGGAAAGGGATTCCTAATCAGATTAGAATTGAAAGTGAGCCTCACCTCAAGCATATCATCACGAAGTATGATTGTCTCAATGAGGTGGCTTACTTTGAGACTGAGATGGGGGTTTATAAACAAGAGGAAATTCTAACCTTCTCGATTCTCAATGCTAAAGACATGTCAAAACAAAAAAAATCTGACCCCACCATTGATGAAAATCAACAGGCCTTGGTTAGAAAGCTGCAACAAGACCAACTAGTCTTAGGGGCAGATGTAGATCTGCAAAGTCTCCTACTCCCTAACTGGTGTAGGGTACATTATCAAAGTCATTTGGAATTGACTTGTCAGCCTTGCAGGGACATTCTAAATCAGGTTTCCCAAGTTGAGGAAGCTGGCACAAGTTTCCCTGAGACCATTGCAGACTGCTTCTCATTTGAGGCCAAGGAAGCATCAATGTTAACCAAAAATGAGATATAGATAAAGGAAGTTCCTCCTCAAATTGAACCTACTCTAGAAACAGGTCCAAATTAGTACACTAATGAGGAGCAAAATCAAGGTCTGTCTGACACCCCTGCACTCACAAATATGCTAGAACCTGAGGGGTTAGCCAAAGAAGCAAGTGACTGCAAGAAGGACAACCACAAGTCACATAATGCAACTAAGCAGGAATTGGAGGAAGTACCTAGAAAACCTTTAGATAATCATTTTCCTATGTCTAGTCCAAAAGATCATGAAGTTCCACCTCTGGTCAATCCCATCCAAATATCCATAAAAACTTCAAAAGGAATAACCCTGCTTGTGATCAATTGTGGACCCTTACCTTTGATGGATCCAAATCCAAGACCGGTTGTGGTGTTGGAATTGTACTAACCAGCTCGAAAGGGAATGTTTTCTTTGCTTCTTACAAATTGCAATTCAGGTGCACTAATAATTTAGCTGAATACAAAGCCCTAGCTCGAGGACTGATGTTCACACACAAGAAGAAGGTCACTACCTTGATGGTTAAGGGAGATTCAAAAATTGTGATCAAGCAAGTGTGTAGCCAGTATACTTGTCACGATAGAAGGCTGGCAGCATATAGGAACAGGGTATGGAACCTGATCGAAGACTTTGATGCCTCCGGGATTAGCTTAATCCCTAGAGAAGAAAATTAGGTAGTTGATTCATTAGTTGTTGCTGCAAGCACCTTGGAGCCTATGCAGGGCTCCAAATTCAAAAGATTCTCAGTGGAACTGATGTCCACCCCAACTATTCCTGACAATATCAAGAATTTCCAGGTCTTTGATGATGACCGAAATATCCTTTCTTTCCTAGCAAGCTTTGATGTTTTTGAGGGGAAAATTATTGATGAGTCCATCAAGGATCAGGGAGATTGGAGCCTTGAGGATTGTGAGGCAAAAGGGGTCCTTAATCTGAAAAGTAATAACATTCCCAAGGGAATGGTTTCCTTGGAAAGGATTTTTGACTCAGATTCAAGGGCTCGAGAGAAAATATTAGTTGAAGAAAAGGAAGGCGAATATGAGACAGTTAACTTAGCTGATTTTGGCCCTACAAGGAATGTCTATATAGGGAGGGCCTGCCCTGAGGCAATTAGAGAATACATACTGAAGGCACTTAAAAGGGATATTGCTGCGATAGCTTAGGGATATGAAGATTTCTAGATATTTGATGCTTTGGTTTTGACTCACACTATCCCCTTGAAGCCTGAGGCTAAACCCTTCCGATAGAAGTAGTGCCATGTCAACGCCTTGATTGAGCCATTAATTGCTAAAGAGATCCAAAAATTGTTGTCTACAAGGATAATCTTCCCTGTGCACCATTCAACGTGGGTGGCTAACTTAGTTCCAGTCCGTAAGAAGAACGGGGAGATTAGGCTATGCGTTGACTTTAGAAATTTGAATAAAGCCTCAGAAAAGGATAACTACCCACTTCCTTCTCTGGATGAAGTCCTACAGGCTGTCAACGGATCTCAAATGATGTCATTCTTGGATGGTTACTCTGTATATAATCAGGTCATGGTCGACTTCGAGGACAGGATGAAGATGACTTTCACTACCAAGTGGGGGACATTTGCATACAGAAGGATGCCATTCGGCCTGATAAATGTTGGAGCCACTTTCCAGCGTGCCATGGACATAGCTTTCAAGGATCTAATTGGCAAATGCATTATTGTTTACATAGATGACCTAACAGTGTTCTCCAAGGACCAACTGAATCATGCTACTGATTTAGCCAAAGTTCTTCAAAGATGTATCCAGTATGGAGTCTCCTTAAATCCCAAAAAGTGTGTGTTCGGAGTTTCCGAAGAGAAGCTCTTGGGACACATAATTTCAGAAAAAGGAATAGCCATCGACCGATAGTGAGTTGAGTCCATCCTCAAGATAGCCATGCCAAGAAGCAAGAAGGAGATGAGATCCTTTTTTGGAAAGATCAACTTTGTGAGGAAGTTTATCATAGGCTTTGTAGAAATCCTGAAGCCCTTGAACGAAATGATGAGGAAGGATGCCAAAATAGAGTGGAATGATGAGGCAAAGGCTGCCTTTTCTCAAGTCAAGTGATCCATCTTGAAAGCTCCAGTCCTCACTAGCCCTGACTATTTGAGACCATTTTATATTTATTCTTTTGCCTCCGAACACTCATGTGCAGCTGTATTAACTCAATGAGGAGAAGAGTCAGAGGAGAGGCCAATTTCTTTCATGAGTTCTCCCTTCAAAAACACAGAAATTAGATACCCACCTCTTGAGAAGCAAGCTTTTGCACTGGTCCAAGCTGTAAAGAAGTTTAGGCATTACATCCTTCGAAGTTAGATTATTGTTGTAGTTCCTGATGCTGCTGTCAAGTCTCTACTTATGCAGAGTGAACTGGGAGAAAGAAGAGGGAAATGGATGGCCATCTTGCAAGAGTTCGATTTAGAGATACACCCTATGAAATTGGTATGAGGTTTGGGTCTATCTAAATATATGGCTAATGCTAGTAACAACGTTGTTTGTCAACAATATACTACTCAGTCCTTTCCGAACGACTTGTGGTATGCCGATCTCATCTGTGTTATGCTCAATAACAGTGTCCAAAGGGAATGAACGCCACTTAGAGGAGAGCACTGATACTGAAAAGCTCACACTATATGTTTAAAGGAAGACTCTTGTATAGAAGGAATTTTGAGGGGGTATACCTGAGATGCCTTGATCATCAAGAGGCCGAGTAGGTGATTACTGAGTTTCATGGGAAACATGGCACGGGTCATGGTTCCACTGATTCTCTAGCACACCAGATCCTTCGATCTGGTTATTACTAGCCTTGTGTATTCAAGGATGCCCACCAGCATGTGAGAACATGTCACACGTGCCAAGTTCCTACACCAAAGGAACGCCATGCAACCATGCCATTATAGTCTGTCTATGAGATAAGACCCTTTGCCCAATGGGAATTGGATTTCATTGGGGTTATTAACCCAAACTCTACTGCAGGGCATAAATTCATCTTGATTGCTATTGATTACTACACAAGGTGGATAGAGGCTATACCTTGCAAAAATAGCACAACGAAGGTAGTGATCAAGTTTCTCATCGAGTGCATCACTACAAGGTTTGGGGTACCCTTCGCTCTGGTATGTGACAATGGCTCTGTTTTTTCTTCTGCTGAATTTATTTCCTAGGCATATGATCACAAGATTGTCTTGAAGTATTTTTCAAATTATTATCCACAAGGCAATGGAGTTGCAGAGTCAACCAATAAGAATCTCTTAGGGGTGATTAAGAAACTGTTAGAGCATAACCCTAGAGACTGGCATACCCAGCTGAGATTTGCATTATGGGCAGATCGGACTAGGATTAAGGCTTCTTTAAACACCTCACCATTCAAACTAGTATATGTTCAAGAGCCTGTCTTTCCCATCCATCTGCAAATACCTATCCTTGAGTTCATGCAAAAATTATACTCTAAGGACAATAGGATAGATGTCAGATTGGCCGCTTTGTTGAAATTAGAAGAGGAGAGAGATGTGACCCTACAACAATTCTTTAGGCATCAAGCTATTGTCAAACGATGGTTTGACAAAAGAGCCAAGATAAAAGCTTTTAGGATATCAGACCTAGTGCTGCTGTGGGACAAAGCTAGTGAAAAGAAGGGCAGTCACCAGAAATTTGACAAACTTTGGCTGGGTCCTTATCAGATTGCTGAGATCTTAGGAGAAAATGCTTTCTGATTGAGTAGTTTAACTGTCCCCTTGCCTGTCAATGGATAGTTTCTTAAACACTATTTTGAATCATGAAGTTGGCATTTTGCTAGGTGGTGCATTTGTATAAATTATTTTTGCTTGTAAATAGTCCTGGTGTATAGCTCTTTGTTCTTTATGTAAATAGTTTGCTTTTTGTTTGTTCCTTTCTACTCTTTGAGTTTTCTTTGCTCTTTGTTTTCCGTTTGCCTTCTTCTTTGGGGTTGATCTGTTTCTTTCCCTTTTTGAAGTGATGGGTTGTTATTTGAAGCATGCTTTGGTCATTAGGAGAGAAGGGGTTTAGATATTTTCAAGTTTTCTGATTGGATGATTTTGTCCTCAATTCGTTGTTTCATGCTTATTGTCAATAAAAGTTGTGGAAATTTTTAAAACAAGGTGCCAAGTAAGTAACCTTCATCAGCTCCCCTAAATCTATCACAAATTATTAAGAACATCTCCTCTTGTAAGGGTATATTTGTCCCAGGACTATGGTGTTGTAAGATTTGAGTGAAAAATCTGATCTCCCAAGTGCAATTATGAGGTCCATGGTAGTTTTCAACCCAGATCAGATGTTAAACATCTGACATATTGAGAAAGAATCAAATGAAATATCTAAAACTCCAAAAGAAAAGAAAAGAATTATCAAAAGAAGAGGATTCAATATGAATGGGTGATTCCAGTATCTCTATCGAGGTTATGGATGCCTATCTGGCAGTAGAGCAATGCTGTGGGAAAACTAGAGGTATCTCTGTCGGGACTATGGATGCCTGATTGGCAGTGGAGCAATGCCTAGGATATCATTGAATGAAGGAAATCAACTCATGTAGGTCAAATCTTGCACATTGTTGTTCGTAAGATGAAGAAGCCTTATGAAAGGATGATGCACAATCAAGCATACACATTAATTCAGGGGTAGCCATTGATGGACTTATATTTGAGATTCTAGCTCTACCTTGCTTGTTATAACTGATCCAATTGGAGTTGTGATGTTCATGAACCATGAGTTTTGGGTAGCAGAATCCTTCAGATTCATGAAAATGGTTAAACCATTTCCCTAGCTGAGTCGCCATTTGTTATGCCTTGCATAACCATCCCACTTTGATTTGGATCAAAATGGGTCCCCCTTTTCTGTCTTTTTTCTCTTTGGCCTTTGGTTTTTTGCCTTAGGCATTTTTCTTTCAAAGTTCTATCGGAGGCGGAACTGGGACCAATACTGAACTTGAAAATCCCATTTATGTTTGGTCTTGTTTCATCCCCGGTTCCGGTTCTGACTCTTCTTTGCCTTCCTCCTTTGTTCTTTGTTGGAGTCGGGTCCAGGACTGACCTGAAAGTTGAACTTTCTTAAGTTCCTCTTTCGGGTCCCATCCCAGGTCCGACCACGCCTTTTTCCATCTCTCTTCGTTGGTCTTTGACAGTGAATGTCCTTTTCCTTTGGTGTTTTTTTTTTGGCCTTGGGCATTGTATTTCTTTTTTTTTGTTTTGGCAGACTCGGAACTGGAACCGGAACCAAACCCTGAAACTTGAAAAGTTTCTGGTCCGGGTTCTGTTTTGGTCCTGGTTCCGCTTGTCTCTTTCTTTTCCTTTTGTTTTGCCTTGTCTTGGGGTTTTCCTCCCCCTTTCCTCATTCTCTTTTCTGTTCCTTTCTTCCTCCTCTTTTGGATGGCGTCGGAGGTGGGTTCGGAACGAAATTTGAACCCAAAACTTGGAGAAGTTTCTAGTTCGGATTTTGGTTCCAACCCCAGTTCCGCCTTGTTCATCGCTTCCGCCTTTACCCAAATATTTTGCCTCATCCTTTGCATTTTGTAGCCTCGAGGATCGTGGAGCCGTGGATGGTGGGGCATGAACCCCGATAGGGATTATTTCCCAGCCTCGCTCCCCACCGACCCAAATTCCGCTCTAGTTTCTTCGCCCCGCCGGGTTTTGAAGGCGCAGGGATGCCATTCCTAGGCTGTTTTTGTCCCGTCCTTTCCACCGACTTGTTCAATTTTACTTCCAGTATGCCTTTAGTTGGCTCGGGCTTCCACTACGCTTAGTTTCTTGGTAAAAAGGCATGTAATATTAATGTATTGTTCTTAACGGAGACCTTGTTTTGCGAGGATCACAGGTTGAAGTGCATGAGGATATTTCTTCTTCGGGGATCTTAATGACAGTCTTGCCGACATATTTTGTGCCGTGATGTGTTGAGTCGCTGAAGCATCTTCTTGACTAGTGCGATTATTCGCGTTAATAGCAATGAATCGCCGCTGAAAGCATCCTATTGTCGTAGAGTTCTTTGGTGCCTTTTACGACATCTTGTCGGCTGATGTCCAATCGTAAAGATAGCCCATCGATAGAAATAGGGTCATTGAGAGGACGCTGGAGGCGTCACCATGCCATCCGGGTGATGAAAGTGAAGCATTGAGGGTCTTTAATAGACGCAGATGACTGCGGTTCAACGAATCCTCACACCGATTGGCCCAGACTACATCGACGAGCTTGCAGAGAGTGAATCTGGAGCGGGAAGAGCACCAAACAAGGGAGAAGATCAAGTCGTGAGTCAAATGGACAGCTGTGAGGTCTACTGATAGAGGTAGCTCAACATTAATGGTGATATTTTGGGGCACTCGAGGCAACTCCGCTAGAGTTCAAAAATGGACACGGAGGCCAGAAATAAGTGCGATAGCTGCAAAAGATCTACAGAGCACCTCAGGAGACAATCTTCACCGACATAAGGCGGCAAGGATTCAGATTTATGGCAGAATCCACTTTTGTTAAAGATTTGGGCATCGACTTCTTGACACCACGGGATATTTTGTAAACCCTAAAAACAGGCGCCGACATTCTTCTCAGGAAGATGTATATATGGCATTCTTGCCTCTTTGTAAAGGGTTCCAAAATTTTAGTGTTAGAACTTCTAGGTTTAGAGAATTGTTTAAAGTTAGAACTGTTAGGAGTTAGTTAGCTAGTAGAAGGAGATTGAGTTGCATCTTGATTCTTAGTAATGAGAGCTTCTCTTGTCTTCTTAGTTAGCAGTTAGGTTTCAGTACAGGTTGGAATGTATTTTCAAAGTCATTCTAGTATAGATGGAAGCAGTCTGAAGACATAGATTTTCTGTACACTAGTGATTGTGCCAAATTTGTAAATGTTGCTTATCTGTCTAACCCACAATAGAAGCAACC
This sequence comes from Sequoia sempervirens, assembly GCA_007258455.2. Taxonomy (NCBI): domain Eukaryota; kingdom Viridiplantae; phylum Streptophyta; class Pinopsida; order Cupressales; family Cupressaceae; genus Sequoia; species Sequoia sempervirens. The sequence goes on from VDFB02060577.1 coordinate 7,939, forward strand.
AGATTCAAATCTACTTCATATTGTGTTCTAGAACGGTATTTATCTTAAGTTAATCATTTGATTTTGAAATCTTTCAAGGAATAAAATTTCATTTTATGGTTTTACTTAAATGGTAGTTTATAATTAGTTGTTAAAATCAGCACTGTGAATGGATGATACTGTGTGTTAATCACAAGTTAATTTTGCTCTGTATTTTTAGTTTATAAATTCCTTGAAAGTTATCAAGTCTGGTTAAGGTTGGATGAACTATTGTTCTTTTCTATTTCAAAGCCCTGATCCATCTTTTTATATTTCTTTAAAACCCCTAGTTAGTATAGGATTTATTTCATATTTGATCTTGGAGCAATCCAAAAGCCCAACACCAGCAAGCCCCTTGAATATTACTGTTGCATTGACCATTGAGTAACATCAGCACAATTGAGACCCAACTACCAAGACCTTGGGAGCTAAGGCATCCATGTGTTGCCTTTCTCTTTTAGGAGAAGTAGAGTAGCAATATTTTGTGTGCATTATTGTGGTGAGAAAATCACCATCAACATGAATTCCTAGAATGGTGAAAGGATTCTCGAAACGGGTGAACAGGTACTTGGGATGGATGAATGGGGTTAAATTGACTATTTTAGGGGGAAAGTTTTCTCCTCTGTAGGGAAAGGTCTCCCTTATGCAGTAGTTCTTTGGGAAAGTTCTCCCTTCTGCAACAGTTATTTGGGAAAATTCACCCCTCTGTAGGAAATTTTTTGGGCAAGTTCGCCCTTCTGTAGGAAATCTATGGGCAAGTGCGCCCCTCTGCAAAAAAATGGGACTTGAATTGGATGGAAACAACTATGGCAATGACTCAAAATAGAACAAACAATAAGCAAAAAAGCTAACTTGTCAAAAAATTTATTGGTTTCTCACAAGAAGACACTTCAAACAAGCACAATCCTATGATTAGTGTTAAGGGTATGGCAAACAAAGTTTTTAATCTAGGATACACAAGTCTTCTAGGTATTCCTTGATATACTCTCGGTACATGAGGCACGACTATGAACACTAGCCCATCACAAGCATGAGTTGGGCACCTCAATGAGATACTGAAAGGCTCGAACCAACTCTTCACATCTAGCTAGGTATCACCCTAGCTTCAATGCTCAGCCAGACACGACGTGACTGAAATCTCCAAGCAGGTCCTGCTAAAAAGAAAGCACTAATTGTTTTCAACTACTCCCTAGGCTCACATGAAGTGCAAGGGGAAAGCGTGAACAACTAATGCCTCCTTGGGTAACAAAAAAAAGATTTATAGACACAAAAAACATCATTTTTTTCTTCCCCCTAGTTAAACTATGTTCCTAGATTAACGAAAACAACTAAGCAAATGGATTGTCCTGCAAGCAAATGTTAGTTGTTTTATCTTTTGTTCTTCTTCAATCACGAAATAAACTGCATAAACGTTATCAAAAAACACAAATAACCTTGCAACAAACAATGTTAGGGGGTTAGAACCTGAAAATGATAAAAAAAACTATAAAAATGAAGCTAAAACAACCATTTTACCTCCCAAAGTGTCCTACTTTGGGAAAGTTCACCCCTCTATAGGAAATCTATGAGAAAGTTTTCCCCTCTATAGAAAAAAACTAGCAGACAGGTTTATAAAACATAGTGATGTGGGCAAGTCCACCCCTTTGCAACAAGCAATTAGCAAATAGGTTTATAAAAAACAGTGTTGTGGGCAAGTCTGCCCCTTTGCAACAAACAATTAGCAGACATGTTTATAAAGCATAGTTTTGTGGGAAAGTTCGCCCCTCTACAACAAATAGTTAGAAGAAAAGTTTATAAAACACAGTGTTGTGGGAAAGTCTACCCCTCTATAGGAAACAATTAACAAATAAAGTTATAGAAAACCAATTCCTTGGGCAAGATCACCCTTTTGCAACAAACAGTGAGCAAACAAAGTTACAAAAAACTAGTTCCTTGTGAAAGGTCACCCTTCTACAACAAACAATGAGCAAACAAAGTTATAGAAGACCAGTTCCTTGGGCAAGGTCGCCTTTCTGCAAAAATAGTGAGAAGACAAAGTTACAGAAAATTAGTTCTTTGGGCAAGGTTGCCCTTCTATAGCAGACAGTGAGCAAAAAAAGTTACAGAAAACCTAGTTCTTTGGGCAAGGTCGCCCTTCTGCAGCAGTTCTTTGGGCAAGTTCATCCCTCTGCGGGAGTTCTTTGGGCATGTTCGCCCTTCTGCAATAGTTCTTTGGGCAAGTTCACCCTTTTGTAGCAGTTCTTTGGGAAAGTTCGTCCCTTTGTGACCTGAATCTATAAAGGACTTAAACAATAGAAAATGTGAAAAGATGGAACCCATTAGTGGGTCCCACCAAGCATGCCAGAAATGTGAGCCTAGTGTTTTACCCTATTCTAAGAATGCAAAATAACAATGCTAAAAGCAAAACACAAGAATCACTTCAAATGATTAGCCTAAGGAATAAAACACAAAGAAAAGATAACAACAAGATGAAGATTATACCTCTTTGTGTAGCTCCTTGGTTGGCCCTTAATTTTTTGACTTGTGTGCTCCTTGGATGGCTGCAAAATGAAGGGGTGGATATAATATGGACAATATGGATGCAAGATAATGGAATCTTGATGAAGCTACAATGGAAAAATGTAATTAAACTAAGATGTTAATGCTAGTGGATAATGAAGGATAGTGCTTGCAAGTGAGTGAGAAATTTGGTACCGTAAGGGTGAAAATCATTTGGTAGCATAAGGGTGCAAATGGCTAAGTGTTCTAAATGCATTAGAAGAGGGGGTATTTATAAAGGAAATTGAATTCCCTATAGAATTCAATGGTTAAGATTGAGCCACCATGGCCAAGATGAAGGGCTATGGTGAGTTGAGGACTCACAAACCCTCACATCTTGACATGTGGAAGGTGAAGTGGCCAAGGATGTGATGAGGTGTAGGTGAGGTGGAAGAACATGTGATGTGGAAGGACATGTACCTTGAAAGTACAGTGGGAGATGAGAAGATTTCCTTAAAAAGGAACTTCTTGTCCCCCCAAGTGAAAATGAAAGTGACACTTGAGGAATTTAGAATTCCTCAAAAATCTCCATGGGGAAGAGGAAAGTAGTTGGAGAAATAAATGTGAACTAAAAATTCACATGATTGGAAGAATCTAGTGGGTAAGACAATGTTCCCAAAAGGGTAGGATTTTGACACATGTGGGTGATGTGAGAGGTCAAAGTTTCTAGAAGACCTTGGCACATGTGAATGATGTGACAAGTCAAATATTCTAGAACTTGCATGGGGATAAGGAGTTTTGAAAGAATAAATATGAATTAAAGATTCACATGGAAAAGAGGGTCAATGCTAAATATGGAGTATGTAAGAGGTTGACTAAAAAGGTATGCTAAATGTGGTAGGATGATTAAATTATGGTTGTGCAAATACATGATTAAGAAAATTAACAAGGGATTAGAAGCAAGTGGGAAAAGTTGGAGGATGTGACATTAATCCTTGATTAAGGGTGTGCACATCCTAATCATGAATTAATTAAATTAATTCAGATTAGAAGAGGATTATGGAGGATGTGACTAAGAGAGAAAAAAGAGGAATTTAAAATTGATTTTAAAAGGTCAAATGACTAAATTAAATAAAATTGGCATGTTTATTTAATTTAGAGAGGAAAAAAGGGTAAGGTAAAGTATTTAATTATTTGATTAAATACTTTAGAAACCTTAGGCTGAAGATGAAATATTAATTAAATAAATTATTTAATTAATATTGACGAAATAGATGAATAGAGTAAACGATTTTGACCATGTGGAAGTGGTGAAATTTAGATGTCTACACATAAATCAAACAATATGTTAAAACCTTGAATATATATATTTAATAAAAGGTCCCTAAAAATTGTATAGGAGATTTAGTAAAGTTTACAACCTCGAATGATATGAACTTATGATCACACACTTGAGATTTCCCATGCATAAATGTTGACGATGTCTTAGGTGCGCTTGCCATGGGTATCACATGAAATCCTTACATATAGATACAACAATGTATAGATCCTTCACACATGTGTACAAATTCAAATTAAATTGGATCTATGATGTGCATTTAATTTAAACTTAACAAACTTTTGAAAGAACACACCTGAGTTGATGATGACTCAAGAGAATTCACCACAACTTGTGGTTGGTTAGTACTCTGTATCGCATGACCTCCCTGCATCTAGATACAATATATCATTTCACACGTGTACAAATTCAAATTAAATTAGATTTGTTCAGATAAATTAAAATATATATTGGTTTTGTCCCTGACCAAAAGGTGAGCCTAAATCTACAACACTTGAAATATAGACACGACCATATTGAGATTCAGGCATCATGTGATCATGCATCTACACTAAACACTTCTTGAATTAATATTATATTATATATATAATTTGATGTTATTATTTACATGAATTTTGCACATTTGAAACAAATTATTTAAATGTGCCTAAGTTCAAAAGATGACTTTGTCCTAGATGCATGTGTAGTCTGATGAGTGTTATGTCCTGAAAAAGAAGTCAATGCTCCTAATGTTGACAACATCGTCTACTACTAAAATTCAATAGGAACACCAAGAGAGGGAGGAGCAACAATAGGAGCAATCAGAGCACATTATTGAGGATCGAAACATGCTCCTAATCTATGTTGGGGCATGCCACACCTAGCTCCCTGAAATGGCCTCATATCAAAATAGTTGGGTTTTAAACCCAACTCAAACTTAGCCCATAACTTTCTAAAAAATTATAAGGGCATCTCATAATTTCCATGTGGTGGAGTATCAAACACCATCCACCATCTATCCCAAAATTTACAACTATATGCGGGTGCCTACACCATTTAATTGAAATTTGTTTTTTGGTGGGTGGAATTGGTTCATTTGTTTGGGGCTAAAAAATGTTGGCAAATGGCTTGTTTGGTAATTTTAAGGTCATTAATTTCTTTATAGGACAATCCATCTACATAGAATCGTCTCCTATCTTCTCTCCATTGATGGAACCTATCTTGGTCTACATCAATAGATCAAATAGAATCGACAATAGTTTGCATCAAAGATGCAAACCATGCTAGATGGGGGGGATATTAGGCTCATTTTTTTAACAAATCTATATTTTCCTAAATCACTTTAAGGTTTTCTCTATTGCTCTCTCTTAACTGAGTCTGATCTACTATAGGGTGTGGGGGGTTAGGAGGTGGAGAGTGTGGAGGTGTGGGGTTTTGTTGTGGTCGAAGATCTAGATGTATGGGATCTTCAAGTTGTGCATTAGGTATAAAATACTCTATGTTAAATTTAGGCTCCATGTGAACAATGAAATGGCAACTGCATGTTAAACAATTATAAAATATATCAACAAACTAATTAAATAATGTACACAATTTGAAACTTATAAATCACATTGAATGCACACAAATTCAAAATACATTTCATTTGAAGACACATTCAATTTATAACATTAAAAAATACATAACATGAAAATCCATAGCATGTACATTCAATTATACAATTAAAGTCATGTACATGTACCCTTGGTTAAATTCAAGCACTTTATCTTCTAGTAACCATATGGTTTCATTTTCCTTGCAAGGTTAAAATTGAGTGGTGTATGGTTGTTAATTTCAAATTATTGTATCATTCTATCTTGGACTAATGAATTTCATGCCTTAGTGATGCTTTTTAGATGATTCTATGTAACCTATGCATTTATTTCAATGAAAGATGCCTCCTAGGCATCATGTCACTCATCAAAGTGGGAATGAGGGGAAGGCTAAGAACCCACCTATGAATCCTATTGGTTCTCAAGTTATTGATCTCCTTCAAGATATAATAGTAAGAGGCCCTCATCAAGAGGCATCTATGTGTGAGAATTTGTAAATTAATGTAGTAAAGAAGGTGGATGTGAATCTATGTGTAGATTGAATGCATTTTTTAAGGTGTTGTAATGGTAGAAATTGAGAGATTCTTAACATGTATTTGTGGGTAACTACAAAGTATTATATTTTCTAGAAAGGAGGTACTATAGGACACTTGCAATAAATTGGAAGTATTACTACAAATCACTTGCAACCTAAAGGTAACAATTTCTTGTAAAAAAGGGGCAATGGTACAATGGGTGACTTATATCATAGAAGGTTGGAGGAACTTGCAATTTTATTTGAGATTTAGATATTTATTAACTTAGATTTATTATGTGATGTAGATAGTAGGAGGTCAACTAGTGTTTGTGTTTAGTTTGTTTAGTGGTACAATAAATTGGATGAGTGAGTAGCTCATGTTGTGGTTTCTATATCTACTATAATGACAAAGTATGTTGTAGCTACTCTTGTATTTAAGTATTTTAGTTATATTTATAGCTTGTGTTCATATTTTGGGTTGGGTTCTATTGTAGTTAGAAATTAATACAATATTTAGTGTTCCATTAGCTTGGCAAAGAACCTAAACTTTCATATATTAATGAGGCATGTCAATGTAAAGTATCATTTTTTTATGATGTGGTGGGGATGGGAGAGAAATGTTAGATAAATTTGATAATATGAAGAATGTTTCAAATATGTTAAAAAAGATAATAAAAATAAATAGGTTTAGATAGTGCGATGAAACTATTAGTCTCACATCCCATAGTAAATAGTTCACAAAAATTATTGTCAATGAGAATAAGAAAGATAAGAATAATATACAACTTACAATCCTAATGTTTGGTTATCTATTTTTTTTTAAGTGACCTAATTATTTTTTTGTGCACCTAAGCATGAATAGACCTATCTAGGGATTATAATTTTTTGACATTATAAATAGACCTATCTAAGGATTATGTGTTATTTTAGGACTAGTAAAAAGACAAAAAATCTAGACATTATAAATCTAATTTAGGTTTATATTTTAGTGTTTAGGGTTTTAGGTTTAGATTTTAGGGTTTAGGTCCTAGGATTAAGGGTTTTATTTTTTAGGTCTATGTTTTTTGGAACCTAGGGTTTAGGGTTTTGATTTCTAAGTTAAATGTGTCCAATTCAAGTTAAATTCTAGTTAATTTAGGTATAGATTTTATGGTTTTCAATTTACAATTAACATTTTTGGTTTGGTTGATATTTTTGGTTTTAAATACAATTTAAAAAATTTAAAATATTCAAATATAAAACAAAAAAAAATACTAAAACTAAATAACAATTACAAAACAAAAATGCAAGATATAAAGCAAAGAAAAGAAAAATTCAATCAACCTGGAGGTTGCAGAGGTTAGTTGTGTTGATGTGAGGAGGTGGCAGTGAAAATTTGGTTGAATTGGTCCCTTAGAAATGCATACGTGAATGAAGCTCTCCTTGGGCACGTAGACGAAATGCAGTGAGAAAATGAATAAGATAGTCATTAATTTAAAAAAAAAAAAGCTTTATGAAACATGTACGCGTTATAAAACATGTACACATTAGTAATGCGTACATGTTTTGTAACACATACACATTTTAGCATACGTACCCGAATCTAAACACATACACTTTCAGATTTAGGCTTGGGTACCTGAGCCAAAGTGTGTATGTGTTTCTTGCAATTTTTTTTTGTTTTGGCCAAAACTTCCCCTCTTCGTGGACCCAACTTCCAACTTTTACCCATTTCTTTTTTGACCTTTTTATTTTAATTGGAAAAATATTACTATCAATTTTGCAACTTGATAGTGTACGAATGACAACAATAATTTCACCTATTTTCTATCAAGTTTTATCTTTACGGGGTCTTCAACTTGAAATTTGAATTGAATTTTTGAAAGGAGGCATCATTGGGACAATTTTTGAGTGGAATTATGTTCATTTTCTACTCATTTGAAGGAGGAAAAAAACTGTTGAAATTCATTTGTGCTTTAGAATTTTGTAATCATAGGATCACAAGCTCGTAATAAGAGGAACAATAGGAAGGTATTGACCCCTAAAGAAATTGAAGTAAAGAGAGAGGAGGAGAAAATACAAAGATAGAAGATGAGGATTTGATCAATGAATAATGTTGAAGCATCCAATTTCAAAACTATTGAAGATAAAAACATTGAGGAGACCATGGATGTAGATGATGCAAACTTGCAAGAGGTTAATATGGAAAATAATACAATTATACAAACTAGTCTTGATATGTCTTCAAATCCCCCTTTCAATGCTATGGAGAATGTTTCAATAGGCACAAATCTAGGTACATCTTCAAATCCACCTTTGAAGGAAATGGAAACTTTGTTTATAGGAGGTTTAAAAGAGATTGGATTTAATGATGTTGACATCGATAATATTCATAGAGATGAAGATTTTAGACAAATTTTTGTTGAAAAGAAAAATAAAAATGAAAATAATTTTGTTGTTGAAAATGAAGATAAAAATCCTTTTGTTTTTGAAAATGAAAATGAAAATCGTTTTGTTTTTTAAAATGAAAATGAAAATCGTTTGGTTGTTGAAAATGAAAATAATCATTTTTTTGTTGAAAATGAAAATGAAAATCCTTTTGTTGAAAATGAAAATGAAAACCATTTTGTTGATGAAAATGAAGATGAAAATGAAAATAGTTTTGAAGTTGAAAATGAAAATGAAAATCTAGGATGTGATGTTGAAAATGAAAATATTTTTTTAAATTGAAAGAGATGCTTTGGTTAATCTTCCTGGTAAGATTTCTTGGAGACGAATAAGAACACATGCCAATAGATTATACAAAGAATTTTTTTATCATAAAAACTATCATTTCAATGTCAACTAATCATGCAATTGATGAGAATGTGGAAAATGAGAAAAGTAATGAAAAAGTTAGGCATTTTTTGTTAAACCAAGACGAAAAAATCAATCACTAAAACATGCTATGTCTACTAATGCTAGTGTCATTGAGTCTATTGGAAAAAATAGTCAATCTAAAGATAAGAATGCAACAAGACGAGCTATAACAATTGCTATAGTTAATAAATCAACTTTGAATAAAAGAATGGTAAGAAATATTAGTGAAATTCTAAAAATACATCCTAAAACATGGGTAAGAGTGGCAAAGAGAAGAGAAAGTATAGAAAATGATCCAATCAACCAATGTTGGAGTTTTAGTGGTCGACTCCCGAGGTCTGAAATGAAATTAAATGTTAAAATAAAATATTTGATTGAAAAATATTGGCATGATAATACTAGGGTATCATTTAATACTAGAGATGTTTTAAAGAATGGGGTCCAAAGTTCACGTTCCTCATCCAAAACACCTATTAGATACAATGTAAATTGACTTTTATAGAAAATTTTGTGGTGACTTAGTGTTACCTAGTAATATTAGAATAAGTCAAAGATCTTTTGAAAAATATAAACCTTGGTATGTAAAAATTAATAAGAAACAAATATCTTATTGTTGTAAAAATAATTTTCAATTTCATTATTATTATGATGTTTTTCGATATATATGTTGTAATTTACACAATAACATGATTATGTCAGAATGTGGTATTAATATGCCATCTGAAACAATAAAAGATTTTATATCAAGTTTGTTTTGTGAAAGATCTAATGGGATGCTATTTTATTTAATTTCATGTATTTTTGGACAATGCACTACTTGTGGAAAACTTTCATTCTTAAGAATTTGTATGCATGAAAGTGTTGAAAATGATTTTGGGAAACAATTAATGGAGATTAAAAGAATTAAGAGTGTTGACTATTCTTTAAAAGATGAAAAAATAAGAAAGCGTTGTGATTTAATTATAGAAAAATTTAGTGTACATGCATTCATATCAGAATTTAAGAGTAAGATTGTACCAAAATATGTCAAGCACTCTCAACATGCTTAATGGCTTGATGGACAATTTCACACATGTAGAAAAATATTTCTAACTATAATATTAGTGGTTGATTTTGTAGAAAAGTATACTCTAGCTCCGCAAGAGGAAATATAATCACAATATTACAATTCAGTCCAAGTGGCTATGTTTGTTTATATTGTTTACAGACATGCAAATGATAGCACAAAGGATGATAGAAATTTTTTGAGGGAGTATCATTTCTATTTGAGTGACAACTGGTTACACTCATCAAAGTTTGTTCAATACTATTTCAATATATTTTATTTAAATTTAAGAGAAAGAGGAATCCAGATGATAGAACATCTCATATGGTCAGATAATTGTACGAGATATGTCAAGAATGCTTGAATGTTCTATTGGTTAAGTAGGGTTCACAAGGAACATAATGTCCAATATATGTGGAGTTTTTTTGAAGCTGGACATGTAAAGGAGAACATGATGGAGCTAGTGCATGTGTTAAAATATTTTTTGCTAGAAAGAAATTGAAATTTGAGGATGCAGTAAAATTTAAAGATGCACGTGGGATTGTGGATTGGTGCAATACAAGATTATGTACACCTGGATCAAGTGATTACTCTACACTTCGTTGATTCTTTTGGTCAAGGTTGAAGAAGAGAACATTCTATCTAGAATTGATTGCAAGGAAATCAATGGATCTACTAAATGGAATTCATTTAAGAGTTTGAATGCAAAAACATGGACTATTTGGACAAGGGAGCTTACATGTTTTTGTCAGTTTTGTATTTCAGGAGATTGGAAAATATGTGAGAATATAGAATGGGTTGAAGAGTGGAAGCAAAGATCATTGACACCCACATAACCACACAATTAGTATGGAAAAAATAAGTGAAGATAATGATCAAGTGTTTGCATCAAACGATTATGACTTTGTTTTAAACCTTGTACAAGAAGGTAATTTAATTCAATTTATTTCAATTTATCTCACTTTATTACTATTTTGTAATGCTTTTATTTATTTATATACATATGATTGCATGTATGGAGATTGGTCAAATTATATGGAAATGTGCAAGTTATTGAATTGAATTTTGTTTGCAAGACATGTGTATGTTGTTGTTGCACTTGAGGAGAATGAAGAGGAAATTGGATATTGGTTGGCTCGTTGTGTAGAGACTAAACATAAGTTAATAAAACCTCAAGAAGATGATGATGGATATCATTATCCAATAGGTTCAGTGATCCCCTTAAGACATCCCCTTAAGAAAATTTTGATAACAAGTATTTGATCCCCTTAAGAAAATTTTGAGAAATTCTTTGATAATGGCTATCATTATCCAATAGGTTTGGTGGTGGTTGTTGGCACTTGGCTACAAAAATACCTAATAAAGAAGAATGGTTTTCCTACATTCAAAGATTACATGAAACATATAAGAAGATAATACACTACTCACATTTGGTGGTGGTAACAAATATAAAGCTAGTGCAGTATAATGTAAAACCTACAAATAAAGATCTATGGAAAATTTATATGGAAGAGCATGAGAAAATCATAGATACATTGCAAAAAAGAGAGGATGCAAATGGTACAA
>VDFB02060578.1:0-13987 GCA_007258455.2 Sequoia sempervirens
TGGGGCCTCAATGTGAGGAATTATCTCACTTAGGATAGTGGAGGTCTCATGAACCTCGTCTTCTTCTTGCTGATCTAATACCTGAAGCTGCATTTCGTTGACTTCCTTACCTTTTGATGTTTCTCTATCCAATGGTTGTTCAGGAGCTCTGCTTACTTTCAGCTTGATTCTAGTACTTGAAGAGGAAGCTCCTTCTTTAGATTGTTCTCTGATTTCTGATTTCAATCCTCTAGGACCAGCTGGGTCATCTTCAGCTCTAACTCTGATTTTGATGGTCTTGACACCTATGCTTTTGAGCCAAAAATTGGTGTTCGCCAAGACTGATTGGAATCTATCAAAGATAGAGACGGATTCCCTCTGAGACCATTGAATCGCAGGAATGGGAGCATTAGCAACTCCCTGTTCTTCGTACTCAGGATCCAAAATCTGCTTATCATCAATTACTCCTTCTGGAATTAAAGTTAGATTCAAATCAATGATTTGCTCCAAAGTGAGCCTGCAATAATCCATTTTATATACATCCCTTTCTGTCCGAAGGTCTGCCCAAATGTCTTCGATGCGGTGAACATGAGTGAAGACTCTTTTTATTTTATCCTTCATCCTCCTGTAATCAAAATCTACTCTAGCTTGGAATCTCTTCAAAGTTATCTCCTGAAGTTCAGTTTCCATTGCTTTGGCTCTTGAAGAGGTTGTCAAAGAATACCTGCCAATTACCAATGGATTATGTGAAGAAATACCAATTCCAGATTTGTGTTGTGAAGCTTGACGTGAATGAACTGACATCAACTGCCTTCCTAGCTCCATCAAAATGATCTTATCAGTAGGATATCTCGGTAGCATATATGGCTGATCTTCAAAGCAGCCAACTCTCATATAGGTAAATGTTGGAAATTGAAGGAATAAGCAGCCATATTGATTTACCTTATTCCAAGCTGCATCTGACACCCTGTTATTTACCAATTCTTTGTCAAACAAACACATAAAATAACCAAAGAAGGCATCTTGTACCCTTCTATAATGCGCACGACTTGGAATAAAAGTCAGCTGATCATAATATTTCCATACGGGCACCAATGATCTGTCGCCTTCAGGAGATAAGCCTGGAAAATGTCTCAAGGAAGCTGCTATGTAGACCAAATATGAATTCATATAGAAGGTCAGAGTGGTAGGAACCTGTGCAAGCTGTTCGCACAAACAGTCACTGATTATTTCTCCCCAGAAAATTGGATGTTGTGCTTTTCTAATGACAACCATGAACTTATACATCCAGCTTTCAAACATGTTAGAAACTTTCAACCCTGCAATTCTGCTCAAAAGAGTGATCATGTCATTAACTTCTATAAAATCAGACCGATACAACTTGGGCATACGGGTCGCACAAGGTCGTGATTTTAGAAGCCATTTAGAGTTGATGTGTTTAATACAATCATTCTTTTTCTGCTCAAAATGTTTGTGAGCACTCTTCAATGAAATCTCTGAATAAGTGGTTGCATCAGGTACTCTGAAAACTCTATTAATTGTCTCAGCATCAAGTCTGATAACTACGTTGCCATCATCATCCTTAATTGTCCTGGATTGTCTATCAAAGCGTGCTGCACATGCAAGGACGAATTCTGGTTCAAGGGCAGCAACAGGAAAAGAAGCCACGAGATGGATATGACTTCTCAGCAACTTTTGCATATCAGAAGACGTAGATTTCTCAACCCTTTCAAGAAAGTTAGACATATCAACATGCCCTATTTCTGTATCTTTGATCTCATCGATGTTTGAAACAACGTGAGATGGAGAGATCTCATTTTGATATTTGTCGAACTTATACTTCATCTTTTTGCCTGCTGGAGAAGTTGGTTCATCCGTCATTGAACAAGAATCTGCAAGACTGCGGTGAAAACCCCATAAGGTCAGCACATCATCAGCATCAACGTGAGTGGACATGGCGAATCTCAAACCCTAGAACAATGAAATGGACTTTGAAAGAAAAATGGAAGGTGAATGAAGATGAATTCGAAATGGATGAAGTGGTGGAATGAAAAACGACATTTTGTCTCTTTGAAACAGCAAGATAAAGAGATCTCAAAACTTGGATTTGGAATTTCGTCCAAAAAGGTCAACTTATGTGCTTTTTAAGGCAATTCGGGTTTTTGAGTGACTTGAACAATTTCGGAACTTTTTGACACTTTAGCAATTTTTGCTTTTTGCAATTTCGGGATTTTTCAGAGTTTTGACAATTTCCTCAAAGGCAATCGGGATTTTTCAGAAGTTTAACAATTTTTGAACTTTGCAATTTTAAAAATTGTTATTTTAAATACAAATCCCGAAATTGTATTTTTAGGCTAAAAACCCGAAATAAGAGACAAAGTGAAATTTTCTTATTTTATGAAAGATAGTGATGGATATATGAAATGGCGAATGAATGAAATGAAAGAAATGAGCATAGGCGACATGAAAGATGGATAAATGAAAATGGAATGAATTGTTTATTGCTGGAAATGGTAGAATGAAAAACGTGTTTTCATCATAAGGCAGATTTAAATGGAAATATGCATCAAGCATGGTAGTGTGGAGATATGTGAAATGGAAGGCAAAATTTTAATGAAATGGAGAAGGCGTGTGAATGTATATGAGAAAAACGCATTTCTAAATGAGGTCGAATGGAGGTAACATGATACAAATGTAGCTTTACAAAAACGCGTTTAAATGTAAAGGCGAATTTTTCAGAAAAAAAATGCACTTTTGAGATAAATAAATGTATTTAAAACAAAGAAAACCAGTAAGAGAAAATGCGTTTTGAATAAACTAGCAAAAATACCAACAAATATAAAACAATAACCATGATGAAAGCAAAGGATTGAAAGAAAAACGCGTAAGAATGAAAAACGCGTTTTAAAACATTCATAACAATGTAAAACGTGGTATGTAAAAGACAAAAACGCATATAAATGATAGTAAAATATTGAAAGAAAGAGAGATAAGTGCGGATCATACCTGGAACAAGTTGTAATACGCGAAAATGCAGAAACAAAAACCCTAGACGCGTTGAAGAAGACAGAAAATGGCTATTTACTGGTAAAAATCCGATTTTGAAGCATCAAGGTCGACCAAATCTCCATGAAATGAGGAAATAAATGCCAAGAACAATTCAACTAGCTTGAATCCAAGAAAAATCGGGCTTTTCAGAAGATTTGACAATGAAAAATAACATCAAAATGATGAATCGGGTTTTTTATGAGGTTTTTCATGCTCTTTTTTGCAAAATCGGGTTTTTTATGAGGTTTAGCAATTTCATTTTTGACCAATTCGCACTTTTCTGATAAAAAGACAATTTTCATAATGAACATTGTAAAAAATTCGAACTTTTTAAGCCATTTAATCAAAATCGGGTTTTTTATGAGGTTTAGCAATTTTGCTTTTTGTCAAAATAAAATGACTTTAACAAAAATCGGACTTTTTAGACAACTTAAGCAATTTCGGGTTTTTTAGACACTTTGACAATTTTGCTTGAGTCTAAATTTCCCTATTTGCTGAGTTGCTCAGAAAACCCGAAATTGGCCAAAAAGACATTAAAAACAAGTCAGAAATCGACGAAAACGGAAACGTAAAGAGGAAAAAGAGTAGCCCAAAGGTTAATCAACTTGAAACAGAGATTTTCCACCATTTGCACCTCGTAATGCGTGCCTTGGAGAAGAAAAATCTCAAGTTTTAAGAAAATTTTGATTGGTTACCTAAATTTTGAAACGAGTTAAAAATTTAGGATAACAGCTGGCTCCGACTGGGGAACTGCCTTTGAAAACGAAGGTAGTAGAATCCAGAATCTAGAAGTGCCTTAGGATTCATTGGGCTACGGAGTCGCAAAAATAAAAGACTCAAAAAATAAAAAAAAACTAAAAATTTAAAAAGACTCAAACCTTATGTACAAAAACTAATCTAAAACTCTACTGAAAGTAGTGTTTTAGATGCTGCCCACTGTAAGGAAGTGGGAATGGAGTGCCGTCTTGATACGCCAGCAAGAAGCTATTCTCACCAATTGCTTGATGAATTATAAAAGGACCACGCCAAAGAGAATCAAATTTCCCATGCATTCCTTTTGGTTCCCTCCTCTTATCCCAAAGCAAGACGTGATCACCAACTTGAAAGACCTTCTGCTTTGCTTTTTTGTCGAAGAGAGCCTTAACTTGCTTCTGATGGTCGTTGATACGATCCACTACTTGTGATCTTTGCTCCTCCAATTGAGAGAGAAACATTATCCGCTTATCAAGAGAACTTTCAAATGTAGCGTCTTCTACAGCTTTGATCAACTTGAGGGCTGGAAGTTCCAATGTGATAGGAATCTCTGCATTTACTCCATAGAGCAACTGAAATGGAGACATGCCAATGGCTCGCTTGGGTGTAATGCGATCAGCCCATAAAGCATCATACAACGCTTTATGCCATGATCTCTGATTCTCATCAACAAGCTTTCGGATGATAGTAATCAAATTTTTGTTACTCGATTCAGCTTGATCATTACCTTGCGGGTAATAATCTGAAGAATGGGCCAATATTATACTATAATCAAAACAGAACTGAGTTACCTCATAAGATGAGAAGGAAGATGCATTGTCTGTCACGATCTTATAAGGAACACCGAATCTTGATATGATGTTTTCTTTCAAAAATCTACACACTACCTCAGAAGTAGCATGTTTCACAGGAATAGCTTCGACCCACTTGGTGAAATAATATGTTGCAGCAAGAACAAAAGTATGTCCAGCACTAGAATGTGGGTTGATGACGCCAATGAAGTCGATTCCCCACTGCCTGAAAGGCTCTTCTATCACAACTGGTTTTAATGGTTGCGCCATCATTTTTTGCTTACCAACAAATTGCTGACATTGTGTACATTTTCGTACCCATTTATATGCGTCTTGGAAAAGCGTAGGCCAATAATACCTAGCCCTCAAGATCTTATGAGCAGTTACTGATGGAGAAAAATGACCACCACAAGCTAAATTGTGAAAAGATTCAAGTAATCTGTCTTGCTGTGCTTTATCAACACAACGCTGAAAATTACCATCAAGAGTTCTTTTATATAAACCATTATCCCAAAGAATATAATTTGCAGCTTTGAGTTTCAGATTTCTCTTTTCCTTGAAAGAGAGATGAGCTGGGCATTCACCATAAGTCAGAAAATAGGCGATATTAGAATACCACTCATCAGTAGTGCTGACAAACAACACCTTAGGAAGATCTTCATAAGACTCCTCTTCACTTTCTTCTGCACTGCTTTCAGCCATCAACTGACATAAACCTCTGCCACGAACAAGCTTGGTTGGTTTAATCTCTAAATCATACTCTTGGATTTTAGCCACCCAATTTCCTCTTTTTGTACCAAAATCTTGCTGTGTCAAAATGGATTTGACAGCTGTATCCGGAACTAACACTATCGTATGAGAATTAAGAATATAGAACCTGAAATACTTAACTGCCTTTACAACTGCAAAAGCATTCTTCTCAACTGTAGAATATTTGAGCTCATGAAGCTTTAATGGACAACTCATGAAGGCAATAGGAGATTCAATTCCTTCTGAATTTTGCTGCATCAAAATAGCAGACATGGTATGCTCAGAAGCATAACTGTACATAATGAAATCTTTAGAGTAATCCGGACTAACCAGCACTGGGGCGTGGGCAATTGCATTCTTAATTTCAGCAAAAGCAGCTTTACCTTCATCATTCCAACGAAAAACAGCTTTTCCCTTCATCATATCAATGATGTGACGTGTTTTCTCAGCAAAATCTGGGATAAATCTCCTCAAGAAATTCACTTTACCAAAGAAAGAGTGAACAGCTGTCTTACTAGATGGCAAAGGCAGATTTTGAATAGATCTTACCCTCTCGGGATCAATCTTGATTCCTTCATTTGATACAACATGTCCCAGAAGTTTACCCTCAGTAACCCCAAAGATAGTCTTCTTAGGATTAAGAGAAACACCATGCTTGCGACACCTTTCCAGCACATCTTGTAAATGAAATAAATGATTCTCACGATCTTTTGAGAAGACAGTGAGATCATCCAAATACACCACGATATACCTTCCTAAGATACCACGAAAAGCTAAATCCATTGCTCTTTGAAAGGTTGCTCCTGCATTTATTAATCCGAAAGGCATTCTGCGATATGCAAAAGTACCCCATGGGGTAGTAAAAGCAGTTTTATGTCTATCAGCTTCACTTACCTCAATCTGGTTGTAACCTGAAAATCCATCCAGCATAGACATCATTTGAGAACCTGTCACTGTCTGGAGCACTTGATCCATTATAGGCAAAGGATAATTATCCTTTAATGACTGCTGATTGAGATTACGAAAATCCACACAAATACGAATTTCTCCATTCTTCTTGCGTACTGGAACTATATTAGCTATCCAAGTTGAATGATGAATGGGAAAAATAATTTGTGCATCTAGCATCTTCTGGATTTCTGAATAGATAGTGCCAGAAATTTTGGGATTATACTGGCGTTGCTTTTGTTTGAAAGGGGCTGCATCGCTCTTTAAAGGGATTTCATGCTGAACTTGTCCTGACTGAAAAGATTTCAGATCATCATATGAGTAAGCCAGCACATCTCTGTACTGCTGTAATAACTGAATAATCTGATTTCTCTCCTCTGGAGTGCAAGTATTACCAATGTTAACCATTTTAGGATCTTCTTCAGATCCAATATTGTACTTGTCATACCCTATAGAAGAATCTGAATTCACTTGTTGCTGCTTTTTGATATATCGGTCATGCTTGTCAAAAAGCTTTTCCAGAGATACTAGTCCCTTAGGAATTTTATTCCCTTTTAGCTGCAAAATCTCTCCATCAGATTCGGACCAAGTATCTGACATAGAATCTGAAGAAGAAGAAGAATTGCTACCTTCAAAATACAGGTTATTAAAACCATCATCAACTTGTAAAAAGTTAATAATCTGTTTATCATCATTGAAAATCTGCCAATGATCCCAGTTATCTGGAACACTAGGCCTGCAGATTATTTCAACAATATACTTATCTTGATTAAAATCAAGGTGAGGAATAAGGAGAGTTGCTGAAACAGCAAGAGAATCTGCTCTATCATTAAATTCTCTCGGAACAACTGAGATACTGAAAGCATCAAAATCTTGAATATTCTCCCATACCAAATTACGGTAATGTCGGAGTCTATCATTCCTTGTCTGATAAATATTCCTTACTTGACAAATTATCAACTCCGCATCTCCTTGAGCGTGCAAATTTTTAATTCCTCTCTGAAGCGCAACACTCATACCTAGTAAGAGGGCTTCATACTCTGCAGTGTTATTAGTATTTGCAAACTGCAATTTAAAAGAATATGGAAAGATTTGACCTTTCGGAGAAATCAGAACCACACCAGCTCCGGATCCATTTGTAGCACAACTGCCATCAAACTCGAGAATCCAAATATCATTAGAATCATCATTAATATAAAGACTGCTGGATTCTCCTACTTCAAAAGTAGAAGAAAGAGTGTTCTCATCTTCCATAGGTGAAGACTGATTTTCTTCATCTTGAGGAAGAAGTTCAACATCTTTTTCTATAGTAGAAGATTCGGCATCTTCTATCATACGATCAAGGGGATATCCAGCTAGCGTTGAATCTTCTCCATTATTAGAACTTTCTTCATTTGCTGAAAGAGTTGAAGAATCAACAGAACACCAATCTTCAGCAAACTCAGAAATCTCATCAATATGAAGATAGTAGTTTCCAAAACCAGCTGATTCAAAAAGAATCTGAGCATGAGGATCATCAGATTTCTCCACTGTAAACTTGGTTTCTCTTTCAGGAACAAGTTTCTGCACAACACCTTTCACAGGAATCCTGGCCTCTGTCATATCCATGTTCAGCTCGCCTCCTACATCTTTACAGAAATTACGTCCAAGGAGCATTCCATAAGAAGCTGGGACGTCCGCAACAAGAACAGTCATCTTTATCTTTTTCTCAGGAAAGGCTGCAAAGGCGAATTGTGCATCTTTGATTTGCCCAACGAGAGGCACTTGTTTATTATCCATAGAATAACAATTACCAAAAGTTTTGGTAAGAGTTAATCCAAGGCAATCAGCAACCTTGATTGGCATGACATTATCCGAAGCACCAGAATCTATAATACAGTTACTCAATTTGAAACCATTAATGAGCAAGGAAATATAGAAAGGATCTATCTTTCCTGGAACTGAGGATGGGATGATAACCAAATTATTGGGCAGATTCTTAGGTTCTTGGACAATAGGGCTATTTGAAACAGGACGAGTCTCACTACTTTTAACAAATTTAACCAATCTTTCAAGTTGATCAGGATTGGCTTGAAGATACTCAACCTCAGACATCTGAATCTTAGTCTTTCTAGCATGGTCAACAATATCAAAAGCTTGGAAAGAATTTGCAAGAGATGTAGATGATATACTCTCAACTTGTACTTTAGGATTAGATACATTAGTCTTGGGTTCACTAGAAAGAACAAAAGGAGAATTGCTTACTTGATTTTTTGAAGAATCCTTAGTCAAGGTAGGCAATGGCATTCCCTTCTTAGCAATGGTCACCGGCAACTGAACGTTGTTTTTCACCTTTGCTTCTTCATCCTTTTGAGCCAACCGAGTCTGGGATCTTGTGATAACAGCATATGCTTGACTCTCAACATTTTCATTTTCAGCTGAATCATCATAATGCATGTATCGTATAGTGGAGTCGCCAGCTGCCTCTTCATCTTCTTGATTAAAAACAGCTTCATCTTCCGCTTGGAAATCATTGGAAGATAGTTCTTCTCGATCTATTTCGTAATAACCAACTGCTGTATTCTTCGGAGGTGCTTCAAGTGCAAGCCTCTCAGGAGGAGGAGGCAATTTATTCTGATTTCTGGCAGCATAGTTAGAAGCAGAATTTGGATATGTCCTCCTAGGAATATCCTTGTACGGAGCAGCAAAAGAAGCTTGCGAAACCTGCTTCTTCAAGGCAAGAAGTTCATTAGCCAATTTTTGTACCATAGGATCAGTAGAAGCTGAAGTAGAAGATTCAGAAATAGAATTTCCTTTGAATCGATTAGGATCCTTCCGGATTTTCCCAGCCAAGATCAAATCATCTTCAATTTCTGTAGCAAGGACTTGAGCATGTGCCAAAGTTGTTGGAGTTGCCCTTCTCAACAGAAAACTGACTTCTGGCAGCTGAGTGTTAATAAAGAAACACTTGAGATTTGCTGGAGTAGGCTGTGAATCAGTAGGAATTCTGTTTGCAAGTTTATTAAACTTTGCAATGAATTCACGCATATTCTCATGTGTGTCCTTCTTCATTTGAGTCAGCTGGGCCAGCAATGCATGCTCATCTTCGGCGGGCTTGAAACGTTCTTCAAACTTTGTCTTGAGAGTTTCCCAACTAGTGATATCACTAGCTCTCAAATTGTAAAACCAGTCAGCTGCAATTCCTTGTAGAGTTTCCACGAACAAACGTACAGCAACATCTTGATGTTCTACTCCTAGAACACCACAAGCCATTGAGAAAGCTTTGATATGTTCATCAGGGTGATGTTTACCGTCTCCATAAAACTTAGGCAGATTTTTACGCGAGCCTTGTGGAAGAGCATGAAGAGGTGGAGTAAGATTTAAAGGACCAAAAGCTGCTCCCCATGGACCTTGAGCCATCGCTTGAATAGTAGGAACAACTGAAATCAAAGGCTTGAGGAAAAAGGCTGAAAGTTCACTTGGGATGGAAGCACTGGCTAGATGGAAGCTAAGTAGGGTTGAAGTAAGAAAGGGGAAGAATATACTAGTGAGCGGCTCGAGCCTAAGCTTGTTCATAGGAGATATTTGCGAGGCTGCATTACTTTTCGTGGCCGGCACATGTCTTGGATTCCTTCAGTAGTAAAGAGAGGCAAGCGAGAATAGTAAACAGAATTAAGAATCTCTTGGACTTCAAAGAAAGAGTAGAGACTTTCCGAATGGTTATGTCCCGGTAAAATTAAGCCAAAAGCTTTGGGGTTGGAAATTTTGCATTCTCGTAGTACAGGTGAGTTTCAAACCCACGGCCATTGGATCAAGCTCTCCTAATTAAGGGAAGGCTCCCCCTTTAACTAAAAAAAAATTAAGGGTAGGACAGCAATCGTTCCTCTTGTTTCAGGAAAGATTACGTTCTTCTCTCTTCACAGAAAAGACACAGTAAATGTTACTAAAACTTGTTACAACAGCTATCCAGGGTGAGATTAGAGAAGTAGGACACGAGCGAGACTTTCGGTCCATTTCATAGGAGGAAGAGCAATTAGGAAATGGCACAAAGGTCCTTCAAAGATGAGTCCTCAACCTTTTTAGGGCAGTTACTTTGTGATATGCAGAATCATTGAGCTCAGGAATTATAGTAATGCTTTCCAACTATTCAAATGAGGAAATACTATTTGGTAAGACTTTATGATTCTTCCTGTTACCACCAGCATAACTAAAGATTCAATTCTACAGTTCTGACACAAAAGTACCCAGATTTTTAAAAATTGAATCTCTCTTTGAGCCAGCTTTCAACAATCTTCAAGTAATCACAATGCGTGTTTGAGTCTAAAGATGACATAAGAACGAACGGGATACAAAACAAAATTCAAGCTCCAGGAGTCCTGAAATTCGGCTTTTTGATATCGCCGAGAGGTTGCAATATTCTTTCATAGGAAACCAGGGGCTATGGTATAAAAGTCTCAGAGTTTAGCAAAGATAAATTGTGGGCCCTCAGTGTTACAGGAGGAAGATGCAGGAAAAAGGTGGGAGGATCTCAACAAACTTGAGAAAATCCTTAGATAACTAAATTTGATTGACATTCCGAGGAATTACATTCAAATTGGCAGGTTGTGTATGAAATTTTACAGCCATAGAATTACATTCCGAGAGTGCAAAGGGAAAAGGAGCCCACTTTACCCAATTCACAAGAATTGTTTTACATATATATTGTCGAAAGTAAAATTACATAAAACAATCTAAAACTTAATTTATTTATTCCTATCTTTGAAAGATAAGAATTTGCTGATGATGGTCTTCAACTCATCTGGATCTGGACCCAATGTATTCTTGGCCACTGCAACTGTCTTCAGAATTATATCAAAGTATCTAATAGTTGCCAATCTATGCTCTTCATAAGAAGTTTGCATTTTCTCAAGGATTGTTTGATGATTGATAAGCTTTTGAATCGAATCCATAGAAAATTGCTCTGATTCTATTTGTTGACGAAGATTGGCTGCCATATCTGAAGTAACTGAATCAGCTTCAAGTAACTCATCTTCTTGATTCAAAACGGTACATGAGATCTTTTCAAAATTTGAAAGAATATCCTGCTGAACTTCGTCATTCATTTCTAAAGTGGCCTGGATATCTTTGATAAGATCTTGAATGACCAATGATCTATTTGTCATGAGTTCCTCAAATTCTATGTACTTTTCTCTGTTTGGCAAAACCAAATTGCTGCATAAGATTAATAAATCAACTTGATTTATCTCACTCCAGATCTTCAAATCTTTTTCAAGCGTTTCTAAACTTTGCTTGAAGGCTTCTAAAGTTTGATTCAACTTTGTCCTTGCTATCTTTACATTCTTGAAAACTTGCAACATCTTCTCAATCATTGGAATACTTTGCTCAATTAGCTGAGTTATCCATGAATCAATTGCCTTGGCCTTTTGTGCAATTCTTTCTAACTGTTTAACTGATTCATTTGGAGGAGATGTAGATAGAGAATCAACTGCTTCTGATGATCCTGTAATCCTCTGAATGACTGCAACCAGCTGAGCATTGTCTTCTTTGAGCTTTTCCTTTTTAGCTAAGAGTTCGTTATAGCTTTGTGTCAGAATTGTCACTGAACTCTGAGCATCCTGCATCATATTAGCGTGAGTCTGCTTACCCAATTCCACCCTCGTGAACCTGTAGTCAGATACCTGCATCTCTTCATGCGGTTTATCAACCAAGGGCTCTGCAATCTCAGCATATTTCATCCTGTTGCTGTCAACAAAAACCTGTGAGACTGTTTTGGCTTTCTTTGCAATCACTGGTTTTTGTTTCTTCAATTTTCGGAAATCAAAAATATCAGGAGACACAGCCTGTTTCTTTCTCTTAGGAGCAATTGAATTTAGCCATGGAGGAAGATCCAAGGTTGTCACATCTGAAATGGCAACTGCGGTCTCAGTAGAAATAGTCTCAGTTTGAGATACAACA
Source organism: Sequoia sempervirens (assembly GCA_007258455.2). Classification (NCBI taxonomy): domain Eukaryota; kingdom Viridiplantae; phylum Streptophyta; class Pinopsida; order Cupressales; family Cupressaceae; genus Sequoia; species Sequoia sempervirens. The sequence goes on from VDFB02060578.1 coordinate 12,204, forward strand.
GAAATTCTTGAAGGTGCCTCAGTTTGTATAGCAACAAGGTTTTGCTCAGAAGACAAATTGCAACTAGGATTGGTCATGAAACAATCAAAATTCGTGACGGACGTATCAATTTCTGGAAGAGTTGTTTCTGACATAGCTGAAAAGATTGGATTGATATCAAAAATACTCTTGAAATTACTAGGCAAGTTCATCATGGGAGCATTTGTTACAGATGAAGGCTGATTACAAGTCTCTTGTGGTGGAATAAAAGGAACAAAAACGGTAGAGAAGGAATCAACATCACTGTCGATAGGAGACAAAGGAGATATAGCTGATTCTGGTATTGGAGCCTCAATGTGAGGAGTTATCTCACTTAGGATAGTAGAGGTCTCATGAACCTCGTTTTCTTCATGCTGATCTAATACCTGAAGCTGCATTTCATTGACTTCCTTACCTTTTGATGTTTCTCTATCCAATGGTTGTTCAGGAGCTCTGCTTACTTTCAGCTTGATTCTAGTACTTGAAGAGGAAGCTCCTTCTTTGGATTGTTCTCTGATTTCTGATTTCAATCCTCTAGGACCAGCTGGGTCATCTTCAGCTCTAACTCTGATTTTGATGGTCTTGACACCTATGCTTTTGAGCCAAAAATTGGTGTTCGCCAAGACTGATTGGAATCTATCAAAGATAGAGACGGATTCCCTCTGAGACCATTGAATCGCAGGAATGGGAGCATTAGCAACTCCCTGTTCTTCGTACTCAGGATCCAAAATCTGCTTATCATCAATTACTCCTTCTGGAATTAAAGTTAGATTCAAATCAATGATTTGCTCTAAAGTGAGCCTGCAATAATCCATTTTGTATATATCCTTTTCTGTACGGAGGTCTGCCCAAATGTCTTCGATGCGGTGAACATGGGTGAAGACTCTTTTTATTTTATCCTTCATCCTCCTGTAATCAAAATCCACTCTAGCTTGGAATCTTTTCAAAGTTATCTCCTGAAGTTCAGTTTCCATCGCTTTGGCTCTTGAAGAGGTTGTCAAAGAATACCTGCCAATTACCAATGGATTATGTGAAGAAATACCAATTCCAGATTTGTGTTGTGAAGCTTGACGTGAATGAACTGACATCAACTGCCTTCCTAGCTCCATCAAAATGATCTTATCAGTAGGATATCTCGGTAGCATATATGGCTGATCTTCAAAGCAGCCAACTCTCATATAAGTGAATGTTGGAAATTGAAGGAATAAGCAGCCATATTGATTTACCTTATTCCAAGCTGCATCTGATACCCTGTTATTTACCAACTCTTTGTCAAACAAACACATAAAATAACCAAAGAAGGCATCTTGTACCCTTCTATAATGCGCTCAACTTGGAATAAAAGTCAGTTGATCATAATATTTCCATACGGGCACCAATGATCTGTCGCCTTCAGGAGATAAGCCTAGAAAATGTCTCAAGGAAGCTGCTATGTAGACCAAATATGAATTCATATAGAAGGTCAGAGTGGTAGGAACCTGTGCAAGCTGTTCGCACAAACAGTCACTGATTATTTCTCCCCAGAAAATTGGATGTTGTGCTTTTCTAATGACAACCATGAACTTATACATCCAGCTTTCAAACATGTTAGAAACTTTCAACCCTGCAATTCTGCTCAAAAGAGTGATCATGTCATTAACTTCTTCTATAAAATCAGACCGAACTTGGGCATACGGTTCGCACAAGGTCGTGATTTTAGAAGCCATTTAGAGTTGATGTGTTTAATACAATCATTCTTTTTCTGCTCAAAATGTTTGTGAGCACTC
>VDFB02060579.1:0-16359 GCA_007258455.2 Sequoia sempervirens
TGCACTTTCCAATGAGGTCCTTAAAGGCAATGTCCATGGCACACTAAAATGTAGTGTTGGCGTTGATTAATCCAAATGACATCCTTTTGTATGTGAATGTTCCCCACTTCATAGTGAACGTCGTTTTATGCCTATCTTCATACCATCACCTGGTTATATCTTGAGTAGTCATCCAAGAATGACATCATCTGGGATCCATTGACTATCTACAATACCTCATATAGTGAAGGTGCTAGGTAGTTGTCCTTTTTAGAGGCTCTATTTAGATTCCAGAAATCTATGCATAATTTGATCTCTCCATTCTTCTTTATGATCGGGGCCAAATTTTGCACCCACGTGGAGTGCCTAACTCAGAAGATAATTTTGGTTGACAATAGCTTTTGGACTTCTTTGAAAATAATTGGCTCCAACAGCGCATTGATCAGGCGTTGACGTTGTTGGAAAGGCCTTACATCTGGCTTGAGGGGAATGGTGTGAGTGATAATGGAAGTATCAGCACTTTTGTACTATCAGGGATGTGGGTTAAGTTGGTGGGAGCACTACATAATACAAGAAAGACCTTTTCAGTCACTTCTTCTTGGAACTCTTCTTCATCTTGATAGGATATGGTACAATAATTCCCCAACCCTGCTTCTGCAAACAATACCTCATTCATGTTGTACTCAGTGATCATGAACTTCATCTAAGGCTCCCAATCAATGCATATCTAATTGGGCAGCCCCTTCCAAGGCAGCCACAGGTGGGAATAATCTAAAGCAGCATAACTATTCAAGCCTTGGGTGAAATCCCTCCCAAGTATGATGCCATAGGTTTCTGGGATATCAACAACCTGAATGTCTATAACCTGTTGGACCCTTGGATCCACTGCAATTTGCATGGGTATTCTATTCAATTCTCCAACTATGTTCACTTATGTCTTATCTAGTTGGGTTACCTTCCGTCAAGAGGGGATGGGAGTTATTCCTATGGCTTTGCATACTTCTAACAACTTGATGTTAGCTAAAGCTCTCGAATCCAACAAACAGTTGTGCATATTCTTACCAAATATTCTGATTGTTGTCAAGAAAGGAGGGATTACCAACTTCCCTTGGAAAAACCCCATGGATACATAGGCTTGGGCTACTTAAGTTTTGTCTTTGTCATTGGATTTATCCTTTGCTTGCACTTGATTCAACTCCTTGGGAGGAGCTTTTTCTACTAGTCGAATTTTATTGACTTGTTGGTTTGGGGGTTGATCAGGTTTCTTTCCCAAGATTTCCCTAATTATAGGCTCACTTTGGGAGGTGTCAAATGAAACCACCTTGGCCGACAATTCTTGGGTTGACTTGGATAAAGTAGTCCCATTAAGCATCCTAAAGAATGCATTTCTAACCGCTAGGACTCTAAGTAATTCAAAAGCTCATAGACTCAACTTAACCTTCTTAAATTCTTCGGCTACGTATTCCCCCATTTGTTCAACCTCTGCTTCAAAATATTTTCAATGGGAAGAACAAGTGGGTTGATCCTGATTTTGATTTGGCTGCTTATTTTTATTGAAGTATTGGGTAGGCACATAGGGATAGGTAGGATTATTGTTGGCATTAGGATCAGGTGGGGTACTAAAGTTGTTGGAAGGAGTAGAAGTCGTGAAAGGACCACCAACTTGTCTATTTATCAAGTTGTAAGGAGATGCTCTTTGGTGGAACATATGGAATTCATCTTCACAAGGTTCTTCCTCATCTACTAGACCATTATCTACTGAATCAAAGAGTTGAGATAGAGCATCATCGTTACTTACCTCTTTCGCTTCCTTTCCTTTAGGGGAAGCCTCATTCTCGGGTGCGTTACTTTCACTTTTTGGGAAAGGAGTTTGGTTGACCACTAGCACTGAAGAATCATATGGCTCCAAAGGAACTAAGTCTTGGCAACTCGAGCCATCAACTGCATTCTAGACTTCTATTTGAAAGTTTTCTACTGCAATTTAAAATTCTGGGCAATCCAACTCAGAATGCCTATTTTTCTTGTGGATTTGACACCATCTGGATAGGGAAACTTCAGCAAGATAAACCCCACTCGTAGACTTATATGTGCTTGTTGGTTGATCGATAGGTGTAGGGACACCTCCATTGTTTGGCCTTGTGTTCCATGTTTGATTTTTCCTTTGTGAAGGCATTCGTTCAAAGTTCTGGCCTAAATTTTATCCTCTTTCATAATTTTTCCTAGAAGAAGTACCCAAAACACAATTGTCTCGATTGAAATTGACTTGGATGCTCCTTTGGGAAGCTCACAACTGATTATTTTGGTTCCTTAGGTGTGTCATCTTCATAGATAGCTTCTTTACCATTTTATTCAATTCATCGATCTGATCCTTCTCTACATTATTTTTTTGTGGTACTAAGTTCTAGAGGAAGATCGGTTGCGTCACGGTTTGGTTATGTTGTGTAGGTGGGAACTGAGAGCCTTGTAGGTATATATGCACTTGACGTTGTTGAGTGTACACCGGTTGTTGTGTTGACTATAAGTAATGAGGCACAGAAGGCGCTTGGTTTAGGGGTTGCCCTGGATGTGGGACTATTGGCAGCTGAGGGACTTGATTTAGCATGGACGTATGATTGGCCAAGGCATGGGTAAGCCCTTGGATTTGAGTTGGATGAGTAGCTAGTCCCAATGAGGGAAACAGACCTACAATGTGCTGCCCCAAGTCCATGCTTGTTGTGATTGCTTCTGCATATGCATCCACCAACCTGGTAGGTGACGAGCGCATCCTTTTCACCAATGTGGGTGTAAGATTGTCCAAAACTTCATAATATACCATCCTAGTTGAGGCATCGTCAACCACATAGGGAAGTTGCAACTTCATGTAAGCTCTATGGAATCTGTTGGTGTAATTAATATTTAATTACACTTTGCATAAGTTTACTTAGGCTTTATTTAATTCATAAGTTATAGGATCTTATCTTTATCTTTTGAGCTATCTTGTTGCTCAAGATAAGATCAGGGTTATGCATCTTTTCTTTTATAAAGCAAATCATTATCATGTAATTATTGAATTCTCGAATAATAATGTTGCACATCCTTTTGCAATGGCTTCTACTTTTTCTGATTTTCTCTTCTGTGGAAGGATATTCTGGTTTACAAATCTGATCTTGGTTTCTAACATGGTATCAGAGCCTTGATTTGCAGCCCCTTCTCAGATTTTTGAGAAAATCATTGCAGGGTTCGTTCGGGATTCCTCGAGGGTTTTATGCCTTGAGTTCATCTATGCGGCGTTTTGGATCAAAATTGGGCCTCACCATTGGATTTAGAGCACTAGAAAGAAAGTACGAGGATTAGATTGGCTAAGGATTTTGGCCATCATTTTCCGGATACGTAGGGTTTTCAAGCTTCGAGTTTTTTTCAAACTCTGGGGTAACCAAATTTTTGGAACATTTTAGGCGTGACCACCATTGCGTTCGCGATGGCCAAAACTAGATGCCCGCCGTTTCACTCAATTTTGGTGCAGTTGATCGGAAGGCAAAAAATTCCCTAGGAGCGTCACGGCCTCCCAAGTAACGTTACGGCTCAAAAATCAGGCAAAAATTCAAAACCACATTTTTGAAATCACAGGCCTGCGTGCCGGTTCTAATACACATACCAGCTGACCACGGCGACCCGCGCTCCACCCACTTACCGGGAATCTCCACCGATCCATTTGCACTCTTCCACCCGGCCCCACGGAGCCTTTCATTACTCAGCTCCGGTCCTATGGAGGACCAGGCGGCCTCCGGCCCATAGAGCTCCAGCTTGCACGGCGCTAATCGCAGCATGTCAGGGGACGGGCGCTGCGTTAGCCAACCAGGCCAAACCTCAAAGCACTCCAGCGGTCGTATGGGCGACCGGGCTTTTAGCCCGGGCTGCACGAGCATAGCCCTTCTGGAGCTGTTTTCACAAATGAAGTTGTATCTTTCGCGTCACGATGTCCTGTGCCTAAAGCGAGATACCATTGGAAAGTTGAGTTCCCAGCGTCAAAATCCCTGAATTTGGTGCTAGTGGTTTTTACCATATATTTCTACTCCAGATTTATTTTTTGGAGCCTTTGAACTCCAAATGACGTTGTTTTTCCTCCGGGAGGGTATCACTGACGGTGTTGATTTTCTTTTACGTCATTCTTTGCGGTGTTGGAAGCTGATTCCAGTCCCTCTACACAAAAATCGAGTCTGACGCACAGCCATTTTGGGATGCTCTCCTTTTACAATCATCAGGTTATTGTAATAAATGAACTATGATAAATTTCCATTCATGGGGGTTTCTTGCATAATAAATATGATTAGAGTGTAGTTTTTCACTTTGATCTCTATCTCCATCTTGTTTTGATGGCAACTCGCATGAATTTATCTAGTCTCTTAGTTTCTTTTGGCCATATCTTTGCTTAGCTAGACACATTGTTGATTCACATCCGGTTCACACTTTAGATTGAGAGCCTATGGTTAATGATCCACATTGGATCCATCTCAGTTTGAGGGCCATGTTTTTATGGTTAATGTTCCATAGTCTGTATGGTACTCCTTCCCATGGAAGAGTTTGATCCGCGATTTGGCATCAGCATCGAGATACCGCGGTTTCCGGAATTTTGTCATCACATCTCATCTCTTTATTTGCTTCATAGATTCCGGAATTTGTTCAGGTTGTGAGTTTTCCGGTGTTCGTGGCATCGGTCTGTTGTTGCTTTATCATGATTCCCTTGGAGTCAATCGGTGACTCTCATCCGGTTTCAGTAGTATACAGAAGAATATTTACTTGCTTGCCTATATCAAGTTCCAGTGTTACTCTACAGAGTTCTTCCAGTGCTTCTTTGCAGCATGTAATCTCATTGTAGGGGGGTTTTGTCCCCTTTGGGTTTCCTTCTCTACCTCATCTTTGCATTTTATTTTTGCTTTAGGTACTGATCGGGCCTTGTTGCGGGAGCTCATCTTTGCATAATAATTTTGCCTCCCTAAGTTACACTTATGGGGGTGTTGGTGTAATTAATTATTAATTACACTTTGCATAAGTTTACTTAGGTAATTATTTAATTCCTAAGTTATAGGTTTTATCCTTATCTTTTTGAGCTATCTTGTTGCTCAAGATAAGATTAGTTATGCATCTTTGCTTTTATAAAAGCAAATCATTATCATGTAATTATTGAATTCTCGAATAATAATGTTGCACATCCTTTTGCAATAGCTTCTGCTTTTTCTGATTTTCTCTTCTGTGGAAGGATATTCTGGTTTGCAAATCTGATCTTGGTTTCTAACAGAATCAATCATTGAAGGATCTAATGGGCTCATTAACTTCCCTCCTGATAGACATAAACTATTGGTATAACTTCGAAGGGGGCTAACGGGGAGCTTGAACCTGCGGGGTGTGTCGCTTCAATTGATCCCAAGTGGTGATGGATCAGTGGAGCACATGGATGTACCAATAGAGCCTCATCCCCAACAATTAGAGTGAAGAGCCTACAGTCCATGTCTCATGTTCTACTCATATCCTTCAAGGCTATTTGGAAAATATTTATGTGTTCTTCGGTTATCCTTTGTGGATCCCGTGGATGGAACTTGGTGCAAAAGCTTTCTAGATTCTTTGGCATGTCATGATAATCATTGAAATACAATAGGGATGGGTTTTTACCCATCCAAGCCATCATGGGAGGTGGAGGTTGTATTTGTTGTGCTACAGTAACTTGAAGTTGCCATGGAGCAGTAGTTGGGGCAGCACCTTGGAAGTGAAGTGCAGGAGCTGGGACAACACCTTAGTTGTGGGAGGTGAAGGATGGAAAGGCAGTTTGGAGAGAATGGGTGGAAGGAAGTGATGTTGGAAGTGAAGGGGAGGAATGGGATGGAGGGGATGGAGATCGAGTGGGTGGGGCTAAATCTTATGCTTCTCCCTTTTTGGCTCTCTTATCCTTAGTGGGAGGTTTTAGCTCTTGGAATCCTCCCTTGTTTGGTGTGGATCTAAGCACTCTATGAGACTTTTGAGGAGAGGAGAACCCAACTCGATCCAACTTAGCCTAGTTTCCCTCCTTCTAGTGTCAGTTCTTTTGATGGGTGTTTTTGCACTTGTCAACATAGACAATGTACAAGTGCAATGTCTCTCTTGAAAGGTAATTCCTACAACTAAGTTCTAGAAATCACCCCAAGGTCTCTTGAGTGTTAGGTCATGACTAAACTTGGAATTGTTTAGTTGGTTGATGTGATTTGTTGTTAATCATAAAGAGAATTTATGGTTGGATAAGCTTGGAAGGAATTGGATATAAAAAAGGATTTTTGTAAGTTCTGGAAATGTGGTACAACTGCTGCAAATTCAGGACAACAATCTAGAACTCCCCTTTACTCATCAAATTTGGAATTCTTATGATGTTGGAACTTTGTTTTAACTTCAGTTTACAAAGAAAGGTCAAAAAGGAAAAGGGATAAGAAGTTTCCTAACCTCAAACTAATGTTGAACAGTAACAATGGAGGATGCGACAATGGATAGTCTTCCTAAAACTAAGTTCCACTTAACCAAGGGCAGCCTACAGTCTCATGAAACAAGTGCAATTTTGTAAGGTCTGCATATTTTCAACCATTCATTCACCATTAAATCATAAACAATAGATGAAATTAAGTTCAGCAATAAAATAATGCTCAGACTAACTTTAAATAGTTGTATATCATCAATAGACGGCAAAAAGTATGAGCAAGATATCAACACCATAGCATTCTCCACCATTAAAGTGTAGCATATACTAACAACTAAAGCAACTTAAAACTAAAACAACAAAGCTAAAATTCAAGATTGGAGAATGAATTATGCACACATGAAGAGAAAACACAATAATCCATCAAACAATATTATTCTCATTAATTTTATGCAACATGCCTTTCACAACAACCCAACTCTCTCTTTGAAAATGAGAGGAGACCCCTATTTATAGTTTTCCAAAATCAAAATAAATGGTCAAAATTCATTTTCATTGTGTGGCTCATATTCATTTTACAATAGGGTTTCACCTACCCCCAAATATATGACAATATAAAATACTCTTTTGTCTTTTCCCTATTTTGTCATTTAGTGACCCTGGCACTGTAGCAGTTTTGTCTTGTAGTGGTTGCCATTCTTTATAGCCACTTTGACAAATATTCATCATCTATGATGAGTTTTCTAGTTATTTTTATAGCATTTGCATCTTCTACGAACTTTCCAAACATAGCTATAAGCTTCTTCTCCTCAAAGAGCTCGGATTTGAGGATCTGAAAGGACATCCTCTTGATTCTTTCTATAATCTCCTATCGATTCTTTGTATAATTTGAGGCAGCCTTGATCATTTGATTTGTCTGCACGAAGGCTCTTGCAACAAAATCCATAAATTTTGGCGATAGCGTGTCATCATCTCCTTGCTCTATTTTCTTGTGAAACAAAGGCTTTATCTTTTCCAGATCTAGCTCCAAGGCAGGCATCTCAAAAAATTTCATTAACTTCAAATAGTCAACACTGTCTACCTGATGTTTGGCTGCCCATTCATGGTCGACCTCGAGATCATGCAAGACCTTTTTCCAGAACTTCCTTCCTATTGTAGACACCTAAATTTGGACACTTAATTTATCCAAATTTATCCCCTTTCGTCTAAGCATCCCCTTATCCACATTAATTAAGTAATATCATTATTATTTAATTAATACCTCTAAAGTTCTTCTCATCCCTAAGGTATCTAGTTAAATAATTAAATACCTTCCCCCTTTCATCAAATGAATTAAATAAATATAACATTTATTTAATTCCTCACATGTCACATCCCTTTCTTAATCCTAATTATTCTCCTAATCTCATCATTAGGGATGTGCACATGCCTAATCCTTGATTAGGATGTGTCACATCCTCCAACTTTTGCAAATTGGCCTCTAATATCTCTTAGCCACCTAACCCTCCTCTAATCCTTCATTAAGTAGCCTAATCAACCTCAAGGAATTTTTAATTCTTTTTATCCTTCCAAGGAATAATAAATTATTTTTACTCTTTCCCATGTGATCTTTGACTTGTCACATCAAGTCACATGTGAAATCTAACCCTCTTCTAATTTTTCATTAACTTGTCTAATCAAATACTTGCACAACGTTAATCACTTAATTGGGTCATCTCTAATCCCCATATCATTTATGAAATGTGTCCTAAGCCAACCTTCTTAAAGACTCTCTTTTTGAAGAAGGCACTCCATTCCCTATGTGAATTTTTAATTCACATTTAATCCCCCAATGCATCCCTTGGAATTTAAAATTTCTTTTCTCATTCCCATGTAGATATTTGAGGAATTTTTAATTCCTCTCATGTTCTCTCACCCACATGGGGACAAGGGCCTCCTTTATGAAGAGATCTTGTCAAATCCCAAGGTACTATATAGAACCTCCATGTCATGTACTCTCTTTCCACCTCATGTACACATCATCTTTTTCAAGCCACTTCGCATACCACATGTCAAGATGTGAGCGCTTGTGAGCTCTCAACTCACCTTAGCCCTACATCTTGATCTTGGTGGCTCAATCTTGACCATCCATTTCCCTAGAGAATTCCAAATATAAATACCCCCTCTTTTCTCTCATTTTAGGGGAGATCATTTATGCTAGCCAAACTCTTGCAAAAAAATTTCTTGAGCCATACTTAGCCAAATTTCTATATTTGCATCCATTTTCACTCATCTCTCCATTATCATCCCATCTTTAGCTTGCATCTCTTGCCATCCAAGGAGCATACAACACCAAAAATTGAAGGGCCAACCAAAGGATCGATTCGAAACAAGGTAAAAGGTTTCATTTAGTTGTTTTTATCTTATATTGAATCCAACTAGGCTAATCTTGAGGTGTAGGGTGTCTTTTGTTGTTGTTTTACACTCTTTTGTTTGTTGTTCATTTTCTAACACTTAAATTCGCCCTATCACACCTATAATCCAAATTCATAATCCAGGTCTTTATCAGCCAATGATCCTCCTTTGATACCATCTCCTTTTCCCAAATGTCTCGTGAAAGCTTGAGGATGCACTCCAATTTAGGATAAGTGATCATGTATGTTTCTGGGAACTCTTTACACGTACTCATCAAGATTTTTATGTCCTTTCCTAGGCTCTGATACCTATTGTACATCGTGACGACATGATCGATCCATTTGTCACCGGTGGATACCACTTTGTTGAACCAAGCAATCATAGACTTGGTCCAGTTCTTTCTCTTCTCCATCTTACTAATATCCTCCTTTGATAGCAGGGAAGGTGATGCTGATGTTTCTACTGGAGTCTCCTCTTCTATGGATGTTCGCTGCTGGATATAGGCGGTGAGATCCGCTACTTGGGCCTTCAACTCTTCCTTAGTGGATTGATCTTTGTCCATTTATTGCATAATAGTGGCTATCAACTCCTGAAATTCATCTATCTTCTATTCATGGGTCACTGGGCCTAGGTTGATAGTTGAAATTTGATATTCCTACCCCTGAAGGGCACTTGTATCCTTTATTGCTATTGAGGTGGCAATTTGTATCATTCGGGATCCTGAGGCATCCACTATGATGTGAGAGTGGACCTTGGGCTTCTCCTTTCTAGTTCTCGTTTGAGCTCATGTCAGGATTGCCTATAATCTTGCTCTTGGGTTAACGACCACATGAGCCTTCTTCTTTTCCAATTGGTACTCTAACCAATCAGGCATTTCAGTTTGACCTTTGGGTGATTCATGATCACCTTCCTCTTTGTCCTACTCATCTTCTTCATCATTAGGGATCTTCCCCTCATCTTTTTCCTCTTTGTTTGAGCCTTAATTCTACATATCCTTTTCTCCATCTGACTCAGTAGGGGCTACATTCTCTTTAGTGATTCTTTGTTGTTGTTGGGAAGTCCCTTTATCTCCTTCATGCTCGACCTCAACATTCTTCTTAGGCTCGACATCTTTTTATTTCATGCTCTTTTCTTCTTTCTTTTCTGACTCTTTCTCTGAGAGAACTTCCACTTCTGAATGCATTCCTTCTTGTCTCAGGCCCTCTTCTTGGTGGGTTTGTAGAGGCTCCTCAAGGATCTCCACATATGTATCAGTACCTACTTTATCTTCTTCAGAATGACGCTCCCCAGGGTTAACCTCTTCACTTACATCCTTGTTTTCCTGGAGCACTTCCTCTTCCTGGTCTGAGGTTTCAACCTCATAAGGTTCATCAAGCTTTTCAATTCCTTCATCCTCAGGGATTTGTTGCACTTCTTCATTGGAAGCCACCTTATCAATATTTATGTTCAACCCTCCCTCCGGGTGCTCAAAGTAGTCATCCCTATCGAAATCCCCGAGCTCGTCAGCAATGTCTTTTGCAGCCTCCCCTTATTTTTCCTTGTGTCACCTCTCCATCTCTTCTGAGATTTGCATAGTGACTTCCATCTTTGCCAATTCTTAGGCAGTAGGGGAAGAGGCAAGGAAGCAACAATTTGAGCCATTAAAGCTTGAACCTTAGGGTCAAGGATTACCCCAAAGAGTTCATTAGGCATGTTTTGCATAAATGTTGTGAAAGTGTGTGGAAGTGTGGGCATTGCCATAATGGTTATCATTATGGAAGAAGGAAAATTGGATAGAGTAGGAAAGGGAAGTGAGAGCGAAGAAGTCGATAGCGGAGAAGTAGTGGAGGAAGATGAATCCAACACTACCACCGAGGCAGTTGGCGAGGCGGAGGCAAGGTGAACAGAGATGTCCACAGCAAGTGGAGATGAGACAGAAAAAGATTGGGTCGAAGGAGGCGGCGGAGTAGTAGCAGCAGCAACAGTGGAGATGGATGTGGTCAGTGGTGGCGAGTAAGGCTGCTCGGACTCTTCTTCCTCAAGAAGAGTTTCCTCCTCCTAGATAGTCGGCATTTCTAACATAAAGGTCCATGTTCTTCCCTTCTTTGGTAGTGGCTTTGTTGCCTTTTTGGTATAAACTCTTTGCTTGGGTTGTCGCTCTAATGCTTCCTTCCTCTTTCTAGATCTTCTATCAGGTGGGGATTTTGGTGCCTCACCAGAGGGTTCCATAGCAGCAGTACTATTAGTCTCACTACTTATTTCATTCTCGAGTTCCCCATATGTGAGCTCAGCACCTTGTTCCTTTAATTGGGCAATTTATTCCTCCAACCATTACTTTGTTCTTGTTATCACTTGAAATTGCACCCTTGTTGAACTTAATGTTCAACACCTCAGTGTAACATGGGAAGACCTCTAAAGATGTGGGGACATCAGTCATATCCTATGTGAAATTGATGAAACAGTGAGCTCAGGTGGGCCTCAAATTGAATTATCAGCCCGCCAAACAGGTTTGACATGCACACACCTTCAAGAAGGAAAAGCAGATTTTCACAAATTAAAAGCTCATGTGCAATTAAGTAAACACAATTTGTAACCTACATAATACTACTTTTGCAAAGAAAGGCATGCTAACATGAGACAAAGCTATAAGGAAAAGAAATATTTCACGAAGTAGCTTGATCAATCACCTGAAAATGCACAATATTTTGCAAGAACCAGAAGGAAAATTGAACCATCAATAGTGACCAAAGTAAATTTTATATATCATGCTCCAAAATTAGTTACAGAAGTTTGCTAATCTAAGAAAGGACTACAAAAGTCACAGACTTTAGAAAAGCATCAGGAGAACTCCAAATGAGTTACAAAGCATACATCAGCTGACAAAGGATTTAAGACAAATCACTAACTCTCCAGAATGCATAATCCGAACTCCTTTACAAAGAGGCAAAAAATGCCCTATATACAAAAATTTCAGCCCCTGCCCTATGGCTCACAAAAATATTAGTCTTCAGAAAAGATCTGCCCTTAGATCTTTTGAAATGAAGTTAATGCTACATCCCCACTGTCCATGTCGGTGAAGAGTTGCTCCAGGAATGACCTCCTTGATCTTTTGCAACTACAGCATTAACTTCCTGGTCTTCGCGTCCACCTTTGAACCTCCTTGCTGAGCCGCTTTGAATGCTCTTGAGCTCAGAGAAAATCCACGTCACTTTCATTCTGTTGATCTTCCTCTCACCGGTCAAACTGCCACGGCTCGCCTGTAGCTTCCTCCGATTGGTCGAAAAGATGCCACGTAAGCTTCTTCGAGTGGCCAAAACTATTATTAGAATTGCATGTCAATGAGACACTAGACGTGTCCCTGATGCGATTATGTCCCTCGGCAGTTATCGACATAGCTCACAACCGTCGACAAGATCTCATAGCAAGTTGCAAAAGTCACGTTGATATCAAAAATTGTTGCCCAGACTATCGTTGTCAGCCAGACATCATGTCGAAGTCAACTATGTGGCCAGGAGTCTTACCGATTCCAAATGTCCTTCGACGAGACCCTATCGGGTCGACAAGACCTCACGTCGAAGGCATTCCACTTTCCCCGAGCTCTGATCATTTCTTTCAATGAGACTCCCATGTTTCGATGAGACATTATGCTGAAGGAAATCCCCTTCGGTGAGACTTCGTTCAGTCGCCGAGACGCTACCGCGAACTCCAACTTTACACCGAGAACTCCATTCTTGTCAGGGAGACTTCGCTGTGTCGGCAAGAGATTATAGCAAACAAGGGCTCCTTTCCCCGATGACAATCCACTTTCGGCATGACCTCCTTCCAAGCGGAGATAAATAAAGATTCATGGCGACCTGAATGTCCTGGCGACTGGTGTATTCAACCAAATAGAACGCACTACTAGTCGGAAAGACAACAGAAGGGTCTTGTCGACTTTCTTCTCTGATGAGTTTTATGCCAAATCTAACTGAGGCAAGGCTTTCCAATAGACCTCCTTGTGAAATAGTATCAGATGAAAACCTTCCCAATGAAATTCAAAGACCTGCACGCTGGGCTCAACCCTTGTGGGAGCCACATTTAATCCATGTGCCGAATTTAAAACATAATTTCCCCTGATTGAGCCTGTAGGTGAAAATTGGGTAACATTTCTGGCGACCTTTGCTGGATGTTTGCCTGCTAAACATGGAAACCAGTAGCCAAAACTTGTCCATTGGGCATGGAGTCGTTGGAGAAAACTCAGAAAAATTTAAAACATCAGCTTTGTACATAGCTCAACGTGTATGTAACTTATAGATCATAACAGGTTGCCCAAAACCCAAGAAACAGGAGAAACTGAAATGAAATTATTTACTGTGTTGAAACAACACTTAGGGAATTGAAAACTTGCAGCTAAACCTACCCTACACTAACCGGTAAGAAATTTGTCAAACAAAACCATTCACTGGATGACTGAAATAACTGCCCTTTCTTCTCAATATGCAATAATTATCATGCATGATGGCAGTTACAAGAGGACAATGCACTGAGAAATGTTTAATAAATTGTTGTAGTAATTTATGAAAAAAATATAGAGACTCACTACCCTCCTTAAATAGATTATATGTAAGGTTATTCAAGGGAAGATAAGTGAATTGAGCATACTCTTTTTTAGCTTCCAGTGCATTTTGGATACCATCTTCTATTGTGTCTTCATGCATAGGTGCATGATTGGTCCTTGGTGTTGTATTGGACTTCATCTGAGCTAGGTATCTAATTGGACAACCTCTGGTAAGGGTAATGCTTGAACCCTCCTTGCTGATCTCTTGCTCGTGGGCGGCCTCTTCATCACTTTTCTAGCTGGAAAAGCCTAATCCTTGTGGCTTAGTGGAAAAATGGAAACCTCCTCAATATGTTCATGCTTTCCAAAATGAACACTCACTTCTTCAATGGAGAAAAATGAAATAATTTCGTCCAACACACCTTCAATCAATACATCAGCTTCTGGCTCCTTTATGCACCAGAAAGGAAGCTGCTCATAGTTCTTATTATCACCACTGAAAAATTTACATTCCAATTCAGGCTTGTTTTCCTCAATAAGGGAAGGCAACAATTCTAATGGTGATGAAATCTCAAGTTCTTCTGCACAACAGAATGGAAGCTCCTCTAACCAAATATAATCTTGAAGAATAAGTTTATGAGGCTCCTCCTATTGCTTCGGCAATTCTGCAAGTTGCTGCTCAAGATCATCATAACCCTCAACTTCTTTTGATTCTTTGCTATCCAATGTTGAACAAAACTGCTCAATAATACATGTGGACAACTCTTCAAAAAGCTCAACATTGGCTTTCTCATCCAAAACACACTCAAAAACATCAAAATTCTCACCTTGGAGGATAGAATTAGGTTCAATTCCAGGCTTTTCTTCCTAAATTAAGCCTCCATTATCTTGCTAGTTGCCACCAATTAGCGACTCACCAATGCTTTCTTGTTGTTCAATCATTTGCTACTGTTGCTTTCTATATTCCTCCATAGCTAGATGTAACAGATTTGGAATTCTAATCTCCTCCCGGGTGAATGAACTATCTTGATCAGTGAGTTGCTCTTCTTCTACAACAGCTCTCTATTCTTTGAAACTCCCCTCAAGCTGCCTCTTTTGAAACTCCTCCATTAGTTGGTGTTGATAATCCGAGTAAGCTTGAGTATTCTGCACCTGAGCAGACAAGAACCTCATTTGTCCTTCCTTAGCAGCTATTTCTTGTTTAAGGTCTCCCTCAAACTGGATTCTTTCTGCCACTCTTTCCTGATCATAAAAATAGACTTGTTCAACCATTTCCTGTTGTTGCATAATGGTACCTTTATGCACCTTGATATCAACCAACATCCTAGATAGGCAGGCAAGCACCTTACTAATATCATTAATCTCCATATTGTGAAGACCTTGACTTTAATCCCACAACATATGGTCAATCTGTTCGAGTAGGTCCAATATGTTCTGGTATGGATGTCTTTGAGGCTAATTAGATAAATAATCATAATAGTTAACATCAGAAACCTCCTCTTGGGGCTGATTTTGATCAAATATTGATTGAAACAGAGGTTGAACCGGAGTGGGAGAGTGGGAAACATGATGAAAATGTTGATTAGTTGTTGTTGCAAGGGAAATTGGGTTGAAACCAACATTAGGGTTGATTGAATGTGACTGATAAGAAGGTGTAGGAGCAACATACTCATGATGTGGAGGGTAATAGTAAGCATTTTCATGAATATTTGACATCTTTTCATTCAAAGAGCTGGAAACTGAGAACTAACAGATTCTTTTGAGACATACCAACACTTGTGCCTATGAAAATAGAAGATTTGAGCTCGAAGTTGCCAAGTGTTGTTCGAATTGCCTCCAAAGGCTAAATGATACTGAGGTAAACACCAAATCTCTCAGTATGTTGAATTTCTTATGAGTGCACTGGATTTTCTGCTACTTCCCAAACTCAGAGTCGTCGTGATATGCTAATGTTATCAGTCTGAAAGGCTTGAAACCTACTGGCTGCATATCAAAAACCAGCAGCAATATGTACTCTTTAAATTGTTCTGATTCGAACAGTCCCACCAAGCGTGCCAAAAATTGTTATCACCTGAAATTGCACCCTTGTTGAACCTGATGTTCAACACCTCCGGTCATATTTATGGGGCCTCTAAAGATATTGGGGTTTCTTCTTGTAAATAGAGATCAACCTCCGGAGAAAGGTTAAGCTTCCTATGAATAATCCGCTTTTTGTCTTAAGGAAAGGGAGAAAGGAGAATCGCTAAAAGAAATAAAAATTAAAATCAGTAGTTGATGCAAAATGGCAAAAGAACAATGGAACACTCAAGTTACGCCGAATCTTGATGATGTGAGGAGGATATGATTTGCGCACAACAAGTTCACAGTAGATTATGCATAAGTATTTAATAGCGGGTTTGACATGCACACCTTCAAAGAGGAAAAGATTTTCACAAATTAAAATCTCATGTACGAGAATTAGAAGTAAACCACAGGTTGTAACCTACATAATACTACTTTTGCAAAGAAAGGCAATGCTTAACATGAGACAAAGCTATAAGAAAAAGAAAGATTCACAAGTAAGCTTGATCAATCCGCACGAAAATGCACAATATTTTGCAAGAACCAGAAGGAAAATTGAACCATCAATAGTGACCAAGGTAAATTTTATATATCATGCTCCAAAATGAGTTACAGAAGTTTGCTAATCTGAGAAAGGACTACAAAATTCATATACTTTAGAAAAGCATCAGGAGAACTCCAAATGAGTTACAAAGCATACATCGGCTGAGAAAGGATTTAAGACAAATCACTAACTCTCCAGAATGCATAATCCGAACTCCTTTACAAAGAGGCAAAAAATGCCCTATATACAAAAATGTCAGCCCCTGCCCTAGGGCTCACAAAAATATTAGTCTTCAGAAAAGATTTTCCCTTAGATCTTTTGAAATGAAGTTAATGCTACGTCCCCGTTGTCCATGTCGATGAAGAGTTGCTCCAGGAATGACCTCCTTGATCTTTTGCAACTACAGCATTAACTTCCTGGTCTTCGCGTCCACCTTTGAACCTCCTTGCC
>VDFB02060580.1:0-61968 GCA_007258455.2 Sequoia sempervirens
TAAAATTTCCCACCTCTTGGATCAAAAAAGGAAAACACCAAATCCTTGAAGCAATTCTGGAGCTCTGATACCATGTAGAAGTTGAGAAATGCAACTTAATAGACCCCAAAGATCACCTGCATGCAAATAACCTGTCACAAAAAGGAAGAGATGGAACAAAAAAGCAAAGGTGCTCTGCAAGCTTGAAGAGAGTTTGCATTGGCTGAATTAAAATAACTACAAAGATCAATCCTTAAAAGGAGATCATGCAAAACCTAAAAGTAACCTTAATAGGTAGACATTTAATAATTAATATAATTATTAAATGTCACAATATGCAAACTAAAGTGAAATATTAAGAGAGGAATAAAGGTAACTTAATTAACACAATTAAGTCAAAACCTTTACTCTAACAGATTGAATCCTAACATGAAGAAGAAAGTAGAAATTGAAATAGATAAGATGTTAGCTATCGAGATAATCAAATTGGTAGAAGATACAAACTAGATACGTCCCATAGAAGTACAAAACAAAAAGAATGGAGAGATAACATGGTGTGTGTTGGATTATGGGAATTAAACAAATCACATGTACATGATCCATTCCTAACCCCCTGTATAGAATAAGTATTAGAATTAGTGGTTGAAAGAAATTTATTCATTCACCGATGGATTCTCTAGATACCATCAACTTAAAATTACGGAGGAGGATTGAAACCCAAGATAAATTTCTCTACTAAATAGGGTTCCTACATCTATACAATAAGCCCATTTGGATTGAAGAATTCCTCTAAAGTATTAAACTAAATAATGATCAATACTTTTAAAGACTTTATTCATAATTTTCTAGAGTATACTTAAACTACTGGATGGTCTATGGCCTAGTAAAAGACCATGTTGAAGTCCTTTGAATGATGCTAAACCAATGTAGAAACATGTAGATATCAATAATGAAAAAGAAGTTCACATTTTTGGTACCTTATGGGACTCTTCTAGGCCACATTATATCTAAGGAAGGGTTAATGGTAGACCCCATGAATGTGGATTTGATCCTCAACTTACTACCACCAAAGAACATTCTAGAAGTCAAGAAATTTTTACGCTACACATAATATCATAGGAAGCTCATCAAAGGTTATGTTGGAATTTCTTATCAATTAGAGGATCTCTTGAAGAAAAATATTCAAAGTGTAGAATGGAATGAGGAAGCACAAAAGACTTTTGACAACTTATGTAGAAAATTAGAGAGTTACCAATTCTAATATTTTTTTATTGGAACAATTCCTTCCATGTTCATCTTGATGTCTTTAATATAGCCATAGGTGTGGCATTCACTTAGCCTAAAGGAAACAAGGATATTCCTATAGCTTTTTCTACTAGGAAGATATCTATGAAAGAAAAGAACTACACTACTATAGTGAGGAAGCACTAAAAATGGTGTATGCATCATAAAAGTAAAAAAAATATTTATTGTTGAAACCATTTTCCATTTTCATGGATTATGAACCCCTCAAATACCTACTTAACAAAATGGTAACCCATGACCACATATATATATTATGATAACATATAATAAAATCTCCCCATTTCATACACAAGCTAATGGAGCCAGTGAAGAACTAAACAAGATAATTTGGAAACACATTAATTAAGATGTGCAATGTGGACCAGAAAGATTTAGATATCAAGATACATGTGTAGTACTCTAGGCATACCACACTTCCTATAAAAGGACCAGTAATTTCACACTATTTCATTTGGTATATGACCTTGATGCAATAGTATCCATGACCTTCATAAGTCCTAACATATGTACCAAACATACTTTATGGTTAGAGAAGGATCAGTAGTTTCTGCAATCAATTAAATATTTGGAAAAATTAGGTGAATTCCAACAAATTACAATATACAACCACAATTTAGAAAGAAAAAGACAAAAAGCATCACATGATCAAAACTTGTGGTTGAAAAAAATTTGGACAAGGGATCTCATAATATTGTATTATAGAAAATTTAAAAAATAAAGGAAAACTAAAGGTTTGGTGGTTAGGTCCATACTACATTCATGACATAATTGAATTCAGAGTAGTAAAATTGAGACAACTAGATGGCATTCTCATAATAGGACACATTAATGGAGCATGCTTGAAATATTATCACCTACCACTAGATTAAAAATATAAAACCATAAACACCCAATGTATAGTATGTACAATAGATTAGACCTTAGGAAATTTTTTTAAAAAGAACCTAAAAGTCACTTGTTAGGTAAACATAATGGCTAGGAAAGCTTGTGAAATAGAAAAGGCATTAAATGACTAGCTAGCACCCCACTCACCTAATTCTATATAATACCAATTCTATCTTTAGTGAATTGTTCTCTTAAACTATTTTTGTGCTAAGGATTCACTAAGAATTTAGTAGCTTTCCCACAATTAATAAATTTCCTCTATGCTAAAATGGATACGCCTAATCTTGTTGACATCTAAGAGAAACCTTGACAAAAATACAAGAAACATACCTTCAAAGACATGGAAGTTGATAAAGAAGGGAAATTTTACAACATACCCATCAATGTCATATATTTAGAAGATGTACAAAAATACATTCATGAGGAAATAACTAAGCTTAACAATACCAAGTTCTAGAAGCTCCATAAGACGCTCACAACACCAAATGGGAGTGGGTATCTACCACAATATAAGGAAGTAGGGCTAAAAGGTCTTGAAATCTAGAAAGACTACCCAAATTTCTATATCAACCATGATTGGGTATGTTTAGAACTTATCATAGTGCATGATTAATTTATCTACTTAGAGAAACCCTACCACATAACCAAATAATCCATTCACATGGTAATTGAGCTAAGCATGTAGGGATTTATTTCTGCCAAAAAGGCCATAAAAATGAAGATGTGACCAATTTAACTAGAGAAAAATTTGATAGAAGAAGCAAGAATGTAAGGGCAATCGCCAATCTAGCAGATCGATATGCCACCATGGGTATCACTTACAATACATATTATGCAAATTGGAAGGATTTTTCAATTGCCACAACTATCCATACCACACATTAAATGATCATTAACAATAATTAATTCAACCTCTACAAAGTAATGAGAGAAAAATTGATGGAGAACAACAATAGAGTCAAAGCATCTAGGTATCATTTTCAGTTTTGGAACATTTTTGATATGCCTAATTTTCTATTTCTTGAATGAGTTCCCAAACATCAAGGGAAAAGTATGGGAATTGCACTTCCCCATTGTAGCACAAGTCAAGCAACATACACAAAAATTACTAGATAAACAATCATACACTATAGTGTATTGGGTATTTTTCAAAAGTTTCCAAGAATAGATGTAGGCCTAAGACCAAGTCCCCTATGAGGCATTACATCATTACGTTAATACAATATAATTTCTTGTAGATAAGGATTATACATACACGGATGTGGTAGAGCCCTGAAGCACATGGATTTTGCAACTCCCATATGAAGTTACCATAAAAGAAATAAATACATGTATATGCAACCACCATACTGACTAAAGAAAAGGACCCTACTGTTGAAAGGTTTAGAACATAGAAAGAAGTAATCGAAAACTTATACAAGAAGGGAACGAAAGAAAAATTAAAGAAGAATAAGGAAAAACTATATGAACAATGGAGTATTCCAATGGGGGAATTAACACAAAAAGACATGCATCACCCTTCACATTAGAGATAGCTACTAGAAGATCAAGTTGAAGCCATTCTAAGGGACCCACTTCCTTAGCACCAACCATATTTTCCCCAAGGAAGCCACCACAAACCACTCCACCAAAAAGGACCAGGTAGGCACACCCTAGAAAAATAGCCAAAAGATAGAGAGAAGAAGATACTAAGGTAGAAGAGATTCCAAAAGGGGAAGAAGAGCTACAACAACCTTTGAGAATGATATGAAGACAATAGACTTTGGTAAACCCAAGGTGGGTTTTGAACACAAAGTATGGGTTTGTAACTCTAGATAAGATTTAGAATTACAAAATTGATTCAAGGAAGCATATATATCAAGTGTAGAATTTAAGGGATTTCACTAATAGAGGGATCATAGTTTTAAGGCTAAAGAAAGTAGTCAATATTCATAATCTTAGTTGGATGATATTCATTCTTTAGTCTTAGAGATATGTATTTATTAAATAGATTTCTTTTATTATATTGAACAACTTTGGAGTTAGAAGCCCTCTTGAATATGGTTAGACTACCTTATTGAAAATGAAAATATGAGGTATAACATTCTTTTCCTGCATCCTAATCAACTAATAACATGTAAAATATTTCTCAAATTAATGATGGTAGTTATTTTATCAAATAAAATTTATAATTTTTATATTTTTCTTAAAAAAATTATAAAATTACTAAAAACAAGAGGGTCCTTATTTTTCTATAAGAAAAATGGGGTGTGTTGTGAAGATACAATAAACCTCTTTAGTTGAGCATTCTACTGATTCAATCACCTTAGCCTATTGAGTCTTTCCTTTCTTGTTCAGGAAGTCATCAACACCATCACCTTTAAACATAATTTTACATTTCTCTTATTATTATTTTCCTTTCTATAGGTGATTTCTATGCATTTTTAATTTAATGATACAACCCATTGATTCAACCATGTTTGGATATAATCGAAAATATGCCTAGTTAGCTCATCAATTAAATATATTTATACATCAAATGAATTGGGGTTCTAGATAGGGTTATCAAAAATTATATTTATTTCATATAGATGATGTAATATCTTTTCATTATCTTCCTTTTCCATAATGATATTGTGTGAGTTCTCATTATTCTCATTTGATTTAGTGTCAACCTTTGGTGACATCTCTTTCTCACTTCATGTGATCATTTGCACAATCTACACAATAATCCTTGATATAAGGTTCCTTATTCTTCTCCTTTGAGACCCATTTCTCTAATATTTTGAAAGTATAATATTTAGTTGTAATATGAATTCATAATTGAGTGACCTTTTGTCTTGGTCTTGCCTAAAGGTCTTATGTTTGACGATTTTCTTACTTCTATATATATTTTTCTTTTGTTGCAATATTTATGAATGGTTGGATTTTAGATAGGTTTGATTTTTTCAAATCAATGTAGCAAGATTTCCCTCTATTCCCTTTCCTCTATGCCTTAGTTGAAATTTTTAGCTATATTCTTGCCAATAAGGCTTTAAAAAGGCTTGTGAAAGGGATTTATATCCCTTGCAAATATCAAAATATTATCAATGAGAACATTTCTAATGCTAATGGAGAATCAAGCCCCTTTAGAAAATCTATGGCTTATCTTGACCTTTTACAAGGAAAATAAATTTATTTTTATTAGAATGAGACACAATTATATAAATAAATGTCTTTCATACAACTTGAGTGAATGAAATATTTTATATAGAAAAGGATTGGTAAAGGGAATGTGATTAGATTTCTTGGGAACCCTTTTCATTTAAATTACTCACCTTCTACTTTGTGAAATTACAACATACATGGAGTTGAAAAGTAGATATTATTTTAACCTCCAATCCTCTCTCTTTGGTAGATAGATTGTAGGTTTCCACCAAAGTGTTGAAGCTATGGTCAATTCCTATGATAATCTTTTCAAGCTCTGACATTACTTCCTCTAATCTATTAGAAAAGAAAATCTAGGGTTCCATAGAGTGGTGCATATTTTTTTGTCTAACATTAATGATTGAGCCTCTTTTCAAGACTAGACCTATGGCCTACTTTGTTAAAAAAAAAATAGTTTTCAAATATATTTTTCTTTCCATCCTTCATTTTTAAAAACTTGTTCCTAATTTTATTCTTCACAAGATGGGGATTCAACTTCCTCTACCTTAGGGGAAGAATTGGTGGTAGATTTTTGATATGGAATTACACTAAGAATTTCTTTATAAAATATTTAACGCTTTTTCAATCATCCTTTGCAAGCTCAATAATTATAGATGACTGAATTAATTTTGTAGATTCTAAATAAACATAATTAGTAAACCATGTGGATTTTCTACTACCCTGAAGGTGCTATTAACCAGTTAGTTATTCCTATTCCTTATGTACAACAAATTAAACTCTTAGCTGGAAAGAATGAATAAAAAAAAAATAGCACCATTCACCAATATTAATTTGCAGCAGAGTATAAAAGAAATTGAAAAACATAGATAACACAAAACAAATCATTTTTGGACAAACGTCCCTGGAAAGAACTTAATATGGGAAAACCGGTTTACGACAACTTTATTTACATCAAATCTGCAGTGAGAACAATTACAATGCATATCTCTCGCGGAAATTTAAGGCACTCTTCATGCTTCTATTGGGAACCTCCCTCAGAAACTTGGGGGTTGGAAGCTTTGCACTTCTCCATTGGCCGCTGAAAACTTACGGTGTGTATAATCGTTTCAGATCAGAAAAGAAGAAGAAAAAACTAGAATCCTTGAATCCCTTTTATAATCTCTCATTCAGAAGTGAATGGCCATGAATGGAAGTTGAAGAAACCCAATCATGGAAGTTGAAGAAACCCAATCGGTGGTTAAGACTAACTAGAAGACTTCCACAATCTTCCAAAGGAAAATCGATTGACCTTCTGCATTCCTCTGTGTTCCCAGCCTTAATGACACCTTTTAAGACTAGAACACTTGTCCGAGCTACAATGTTTAACTTACTCCCCACTCAGCGAGAGTGGTTCTCTACCCTTATCCAGAAGAAAATAAGAAGCTTCCCTCTATTCCGAGCTTCATGGAATATGCGCTTACTTGCCTTTGTCTGTGGGCTGTGATCGAGCAGTCCACGCTGTACCTGACTAATGTTGATATCACGATGTCAATATGTTTTGATAGATCATGGAATAAGGATTCTCAGGATAACTTAAATACCAGTAGATAATGAATTGGGCTTCAATACCGATAGAAACAAATACCACTAATGGAACAAACCAAGGCTTCACAAAACTACTTGCCATGTATTATGCTTCTGCCGGGCAAGTACAACCGACTTCTGCGCCTGCTGGCGTACTGCCAAAGGCAGCCGATCGATCTTGAAGCGGCACCTAAAGGTGCTTTCGGGATCCTCTTTGCGGTATTGCCAGGTCTGCATCGGTCTTAACCACCACCAGCGACACCATCACTTTGAGTATATTTCAATCCATACTCAATCGTACCTCGTAGATATCGCAGCACATGCTTTGCTGCTGTCCAATGTACTCTCTTTGGTTCCACCATGAACTAAGAGTGTTGATAGCAAAGCAAATGTCTGGCCTTGTGTTGACCAGGTACATGAGAGAGCCAATGAGCTATCTATATAATGTGGGGTCTACTGCCTCCTGCTTTGATGCATCAATTTTCTTCCAATTAGTTATCATAGGAGTAGACATGGGTCTATAGTCCAACATCCTAAATTTCTTCAGGATCTCCAAGGTATATTTTCCTTGACCAAGGAAGATTTCTCCATCTGACTGCCACACCTCAAGTCCTAGAAAATAATGCATCAACCCTAAGTCTTTCATTTTGAACTCAGCTACTAAGTCCCTCTTACAATCTTCTATGAGCCTTGGTGACCCAGTCAAAAAGAGATCATCTACATACAACACAAGAAGTAGTGGTTCATTTCCAACCATAAGATAGTATAGATTTAAATCTGCGTCACTCTTCACAAAGCCCATCTCCTGCAAGTAGCTATCAATGCGACCATACCAAGCTCTAGGAGCTTGCTTGAGTCTATATAGTGCTCTTTTTAATTTGCATACATGAGTTTCTCTCCCAAATGTGTCGAAGCCCTCTGGCTGTTCGATGTACACCTCCTCTTCCATGACCCCATTCCAATAGAGAGCATCTCGACATCCATCTAAATGGATCACCATCCCATCTATGCGAAGGAGATCAAGCGAAACAGATGGAGTAATACCCAGCTTCAGAACCAGCATTCCTCATAATCTATTCCCTCTTTAAAAACCAGCGGCTTCAAATCTAGCTTTCCCTTGTTTTGATAATCTTTTCGTCAGGCATTAGCGGAATTTTGTAGATCCATGGAACCAATCAGCACCTATCAGGGTCTACGAACACCTCAAACCTTCATTCGCAGCATGATGATTTAATCATACGCTCTACCAGCGTCTGCAGTTGTAGTGCGGCCTCCTTATAGTTGGAAGGCTTTGCATACGCTGAAACAAACCAGAAACCCGCGTAATGCGCTTATCTCTTAGGTGGTCTCCTATCCACGGTGTTTTAGGTTAGGGCTCCACAAACTCATCCATCTCTCAATGTTTGAGGGTTCGCCTGGATTTCGCTGCACTTATAGTGCGGTTGGAGCTTCAAGCTCAACATTGCGCTTTCATATGTTCGCGAACTTTCCTCGGCGCTTGTATCAAATTCTATGCACGAGAGTTGTTGATGCGACTTTTGGAGCTTCTTCTTGCTGACTTTGATCGACTGCTGGCAGCGCGCGAGATCTCATGAAGGCTTTCTCTTCTAGGAATTTAACGTCCCTTCTCACAACGATCTTCTTGGTTCTTGGAATGTAGATCCTGTATGCCTTAGATGTTTCGCTGTATCCAACAAAATACCCCTTCTCTGCAGTTGAGTCTAGTTTGGTACGCTTCTCACTAGGAATGTGACAATAAGCGATGCTGTCAAAAATTCTAAAATGACCAAATTCTGGCTTCTTCCCCATAAATGCCTCCTCGAGTGTCATCTTTCCCAATACTTTGTGTGGAATTCTATTCTGAATGTATACTGATGTGCTACATGCTTCTACCCAAAGATGTCTAGGCATGTCTTGATCATATAGCATGGCCCTAGCTGCTTCAACTATTGTTATTTTTTTTCGTTCTGAGACCCCATTCTGTTGCGGAT
Source organism: Sequoia sempervirens (assembly GCA_007258455.2). NCBI lineage: Eukaryota > Viridiplantae > Streptophyta > Pinopsida > Cupressales > Cupressaceae > Sequoia > Sequoia sempervirens. Next base: position 8,850 of record VDFB02060580.1, read on the forward strand.
TATATGGAGTTGTCCACTCTCTCTTGATTCCTTCCTTAGTGCAGAAATCTTTGAAGGTTTTCTCGATGTATTCACCCCCATTATCTGTACGAAGAACCTTTATCTTCTCTCCTGTCAAATTCTCTACAAGAGCCTTAAACTCTTGGAAGTGACTAAGGACTTCATCTTTTGTCTTCAAGAAGTAAATCTGTTTTGCTGACTTCCAATTTTGATGTTTCAAATACACCTTCTGTCCTCAAAAGAGTACATCGTACCCTTTGTCTTGAAGAGTAGATACTGAAATCAAATTCATCCCCATTCCTGGTACATGCAACATATCTGTAATCTGGAGATTCTTGCCTGACTCCCTCTGAACTGTGATTGTTCCTCTCCCAACTGGAGTACACTGGGATTTGTTGGCCATCTGTATCTGGAAGTCTATCTGCTCTGCTTTGTAGCTTGAAAAATACTCTCTAACTCCTGTCATGTGACATGATGCCCCACTATCGATGTACCAGACTCCTATGGTGGTCGAGCTCAATAGGCAAGCTACAAGAGCGGACTCATCTTCAAGTCTTGAAGACAGTTCATCAACATCTGCTGAAGCTGCTATGTGTTGTTGTTTTTTTTTTGTCACCCTTCTTTCTATTCAGACATTGACTGACATAGTGTCCATGTTGATCACAGCTAAAGCACTTAATTTTTCTTAAGTCTTTCTTTTTCTTATCTCCCTTCTCTTCTTTGGAGTTAGGCCCTTTGTTCAAGCCTTTCTTGGGTTTTCCCTTTCCTACAAGAGCAACATTTTTGTCATCCTCACCCTTCTGGCCTTTACTGCTACTTGCACAGACAAGGCTCAACTTGAGCTCTTCTTGAGTAAAATCACTCCAAAGGCGATCCCAGTCAGGTAGGTCATGCCGACCATTAATCACTTGGACAAAGATGTCCCACTGTTTTGAGAACCCATTCAGGGCTGTTCTCACGAGCTCATCATCACTTATTTTTTCTCTGACAGCTGCTAACTCATCTTTGACTTGCCTAACCCTGGTGAGGTAACTGACAACTCCTTCTCCCTTGTTCTGTCTGGTGTTTCATAGCTTCTCTCTAAGAATCAATTTCCTGTTGACAGTGGCACTCTAGAACAGTTTCAGGATTGCATCCCACATCTTTTTGCAGGTATCTAATTCTGCAATATGAGGAACAATGTGATCTTTAACTCTGTCTTGGATAATATGCCTAGCTTTGGCATCCTGCCTACGATAGACTGCTAAATCCTTTGGATCTGTGGGTATGGTAACATTGGTTGTTGCAAATTCCTTTAGGTCGTGCTCCTCCAACAACAGTAATATTCTGGATTTCTAGATACCAAAGTTAGATGCACCATCTAGTCTGTCTTGATCTCTCAAACCAACTGAAGCCATTTTTTGAAACCCACAAACAATAACTCCAATAATTTTTTTACTCAGAAGAAATATAACTTCTATTCTTTATAGCTCTGATACCATGTGGATTTTCTACTACCCTGAAGGTACTATTAACCAGTTAGTTATTCCTATTCCTTATGTACAACAAATTAAACTCTTCGCTGGAAAGAATGAATAATAACAAAATAGCACCATTCACCAATCTTAATTTGCAGTGGAGTATAAAAGAAATTGAAAAACATAGATAACACAACACAAATCATTTTTGGACAAACGTCCCTGGAAAAACCCCAATCTGGGGAAAACCAGTTTGATAACTTTATTATCAAATCTACAATTGAGAACAATTACAATAGTTTGCTTAATACTGGCAATTTAGGCACTCTTCATCTGCCACTATTCGAACCTCCCTCTGAAACTCAGAAGCTGGAAGCTTTACTTCTCAATTACTGCTGAAAAACTTTTCTGGTGTCATCCCCTGAAGACTCAATCGTTCCAGATCAGAAAAGAAGAAGAAAACTAGAATCTTCGACTCCCTTTTATAATCTCTCATTTAGAAGTGAATGGCCACGAATGGAAGTTGAAGAGACCCAATCGGTGGTTAAGGCTAACTAGAGGACTTCCACAATCTTCTTAAGGAAAACGATTGACCTTCTGCATTCCTCTGTGTTCCCAGCCTTAGTGACACCTTTTAAGACTAGAACACTTGTCCGAGCTACAATGTTTAACAAACCATACTATGTATTATATGATATTTTTTATATTATTTTTTTATTTTATTCAAAAATAAATATTTGATCTCCCCTTAAAAATGAGAAGATTAAATTACATCTTAGAATTAAAGATAGTAAGACTGCCTCTTCCTATCAAAGCAATAACTATCATATTTGATTAGACTGAGAGTTGGATTACATAGTAATATTCATGCCATGATTATTTTGGAGCGTAGAGCAATAGAAAATTGTTTGGTAATGTGGTAAGGCACAGACGATTGCAAGGATATCATTCGAAAGCTGAACTTTTTAAAACTAAACTTTTCCCAAGTTAATTTTTTCCAATGTAATCGAGTTAACTTTCCAGTTGGCCTAAAACTGATTAAAAGTGATGAAACCTATATCCATAATCATTTCGAAAACATTAGGAGCTAAGCCCAAGACTAGTTTTATAATGGAAACCCCCCATAATAAATCCAAATTCATTTGATCGATGATGGTGGAATATCCTTTCTTGGGGATTCTGAATTCTGTACATAACCAATAATGGGCGGAGGAATTGCATATAAAGTGTCGTATGTTGGCGTCCTCGACGCTGAAACTGATTCGTCAAGACTCCACCTGTACTTATTTAAGATGTGGTGTGCATGTCAATCCTCACCATCTCTTATCGTATGCAATTACAAATGGGAAACAGATCCGATATGGGCAAGAAATTAATGATAGTGTTTATGGTTGTACTAATTGTGGGAGGCATAATAATGGTGGAAGCAAGACCTTCTACCTGCGAGTGCAAAACAGATGACGATTGTGGGGGTGACTGGGAATGCTGGGATGGATTCTGCGATCCCGATGGGGATCTCACCGGCTTTTGTGCCAATCCCATTCCTCCTGTTCCCCCTGATGAGCTAACAAATTAAGCCTTCACTCCTCATCTAAATCATTCGGTCTTCTCGCCTTTCTTTCTCTTGTTTTGCTGCTACCATATATATATATATATATATATAGTAGAATAAGGCTGTATATATCATATACAGCGCTGGAAGGCTATGTGCTACGATATTTGGGAATCTTAATCAATATTACATATGTTTGTTGAATCTTAATCTATGTGCGACTATATTTCAGAATCTTAATTCTTGTTCACGATAAAGGCTACGTTTGTTCCAGGAAATGGTGTATTGTCAAAATAAATGAATTATTGTTTATCCACGTCCTTAATATTGATCATTCCCAACTGGTACAACCAATTCCATGCAAACATAGTCTGAGTTGGAATGATTGTTTAGCTAAACTATTTTCAATGGTTATATGGTAACATATAATCCATGGTTATTTATTGAGTTTTTTTTCACCATTCAATTTGTTATTTAAATATGTTGTAAGTCTTCTTTTTATTTGAAATATTTTCTATTTTTTATCTTAAATTATCATCGCAATCAATTTTAAATACTTTTTAAAAATTCCATATTATTAAAATTGCTAGTTGATTATATTTTCTTTAAATTTTCAAATCTTTTCTTGATTTCTATCATATATTTAAATTATTTTCAATTTAATTCAATGGATTTAACTCAATGAACAACTCTTCAAATGAGTTATTACATGTGTAGAAGATTATAACATACTATTGAAAGTGTATGCCTACATATCATCTCTAGGCTATTGATTTTATGATATTTTTACATCTCTAAACTATGAAATAGATTTGTGTTTATAGAGTTTATAAAGAAAAATATTGTGAAGACCAAAAATCATTGAAAAATTGAACCATCTCCTTAAGAAGTGGAGTATTTCCTTGAATCTATTCTCATCTTCTAATGCTTGGGCAGTGTAACCTTTTTCTAACATATTATTGTTGATATACCATGTTAACCTGGAATATTGCAAGGCTAGTAGGTGCCAAATTGCTTATCAAATTGACTACTATATCTAATGCCCATAGAGTTATGTTTAGGGTGATGTGGAGGGTATAACTATGAATAGATACTATGATTCATTCAAGATGTGTGCTAATATTTTTTTTTAGTTATGGTAAAAAATGTAGGATGTTTATTTGAAGCATGTTTCCTATAAAAGTGTTTATCTCCATAAAAATGTGTTTCACTACTATTGAAGCATGTGTGACATTTGTGGAGAGTAGACGTGGATCATCTCTATTCCCTAGAGTATCCTTGAGGTGGTTTAGTGTACCAAAAACCCATGAATTAACCCCATAGTTTTCATCAGCCACGGGAATGGCTTGAGTGCTTCCCCAAGTGTCATGTATGGTAAATCCTCTTGTACAAGTTACCTCTCTTTCTCAAGTAATAGTCTTTATTGTGTTGGTATTGAGAATTAGCTATAGAGCCTTATGTTCTAGCTACTAATAGATGAGCCATTTTTCTTGCTATGGAATATCACCTTTCTTGACTTCTCTATGTTGTAAATTATTTTCATGGACTACGAGCCCACGACTAGTGAGTCCATTGAGAGAAACTCATCTACCTAGGATGTTGTAGCTGTAATTCCCACAATCTGGAGTGATTCCTAGTGCTTGACATGTCTCCAAAGACCAACTTAGGAATTTGAAGGTGGGTGACTTGGACTAGTGGATGAATTTTATCCTCTAGTGGAGAGCTATTCTTTTTTTCTCTAATACCTCTAAGGCCTTCTCATTCAACTTTTGAAGTTCTTTTTCCATAAGAAGTCATAAAACACAAAAAATATCAAAAAAATCCTTTTTACTCATTGTCACTTGAGCTTATTTCCTTGAGGTGGTTGAGGAAAATTCACTCCTTGTAGACTCTTCTCTGTCCTGGAGACTCAATAGTAGTGAATCTCCTAATCTATATTTTGGTGAAACCAACATGAATCTTTTTTCCTCCTATTTTTTTGTCAAAATTTTTCTTTTCTCTTGTCAGGATGTATACAAGATAGCATGTTGTGATGCTTTTATCACATTGATGACCCAATCTACTAGCTCTAAGGATGTAGTGAGAATGATCTATTGAAAAAATGATATGGACTCTAGGAGGTTAAATTGCCCCCATTCAAGTTAAGAATTTGAGGAGTACAATACATAACTCATTATAAAATTCTCCCCTCCTCATCTTGGAATTGAAACTCACACCCCTCTAGCCTCTCCCTTGAACTCTTCCTCTTCCTTAGCTAAGGAATTTTCTCTCATACTTCCTATACAGTAGATTCACTCTTCAAAATTGAGGCTTGAAGAGCTCGCAGGGTTCCTAGGAAATGAAGATTCTTATCCTCAAGTAGCTCCACTCATAAGTGGTGTAAAGAATTTATTAATAGCTGATGAAATAGGTGTAGAGTTACTTCATGGAATAGAAAATATTGTGGGGACCCATGTCCCATATTACACTTCTATCTTTGAATGGCCACCAATTGATTATCATGATGCTTAGAGTGTTTGTCTACATGGATTCATGCAGGTACTTTCATCAATATTTCTAATACCACCATTGCAGCTAAGGAGATTCCTATGATCAAAGTGAACTAAGTCCCTTTGGGTTTTCAAGTTTCCACATTTGGGACTTAGAATGTCTCTACCTCTGGTTCTCATGTTGACGCTTCAACTAGTCATACTTCATCCATAAGTCCCATCCTCAATTCTCTCTTGTGGAACATGGGGTTGATGTAGTCTCAACTAGAAAATTTGGCTAGTTCTTCTTCTTGGAAAATGTTCCAAACCTACTATTGCTTTAGTCCCTTATCTTTAATATCTAGAACACCCCCATCTCTCATGAGATGGAGATTCCTATGTTTAAAAAGTATAGTTGTAGAGGAGCCCCAAAGATGCACATCTCATCTTTTAATGCCATGTGTACTAATTTATTTCATGATGATGATTTGCTAACAAAAATATTCTTGACTCTCTGAAGGACACTTCCTTTGAATAATGTTTCTCTTTACCCAATATTTTTGTCTTTTCCTTCGATCATATTGTGAATTAGCTCCTCTAGAAATTTGAGGCTAATATCAGACCAAAGGTTGCTTTTACCATTCTCCTTTGATGTAAGAAGGGTGCAAATGAGAAGTTGAATAATTTTATAGCCTAGTATCAAGTTGTTTTCTCTCAGATCTCCTATAACCCACCTGATTTTGATGTGCAATGAGTGCTTGTTAGAAAACTCCAGTCGACACTATGAGTTAAATTTCTTTTGATGACATATCCATCCTTTTCCCATATCCATGCTGCTCTATGTGAGTACGAACAAATGGTTGCCTAGTACAAGGATTCTTCCTTGTCCTCCCATGAGGATGGCTAGCTAGTTGTGTCTATCTTTGGTGAGTCAAGGAAAACATGGTTTTTGCTCCCATTGATAAAATTTATATATGTTAGAATATAATATTTATAAATTTATCTTAATCTTATGCTAATTCCTTGAAAAATTTATTAAAATTTGGTATAATAACTCTCCTAGTGATTAGACTACTTTCAGAGTCTTTTCTGTACTGGTTTGATGCATAGAATTTCTACCAATATCATTAGGTTTTGGGTTATGCTACCGAGAGATGTGCATCTTCATCATTTCATACAAGACCACATCGATAATGGTTCCATCTAGCTCAATGGTAAAAGGAAGAACTCCATTTCCATCCCAATCTGTCAACCTTGTCACCCTTGCTTCTTCTTCTTCTGATCTAAATCCATTTGAGTATGTGAATGCAGTTTCACTTACTCATTTTCCTCCTCCTGATCATGTGAATACAACACCTGATATTAAATTTACCTCACATGACCTACCTTTAAATAAAGATCCCTCTCTACTATATATCCTTGTTGATGTCAATGATAACATTGTAACCAACATTATGGTTAACCCCACTAGTTGAGTCAATATTATCATGGAAGAAACTCATTTTATATATAATTTTTATAAGAAATATGAGTAATCATAGATTACGCTTCACACACATGATGGAATTTTTGTTATGCCCATTGGTTTTATTTCTCTATCGGTCTTGGTTGGACCTAAAACAATGAAAGTTCCATTTGTCGTGATACTCGAGTCTAGACTATTTCAAGTTATACAAGGCATCCCATGGCTAGTCCCTATAAATATGGTTGCCTCGGTTATCTAGAAATACTTGAAGTCTCTCCATGACAGTACTTCAAATACTAGCCAATATACTAGATATAGACCACTAGTGTCAAGGGGAGGCTTCTTCTTGGATCAGTTTTGGCCCACCCCAGTTTGATCTCTACCACCCAAGGGAGACCTATTATACGAAGATTATTTCAAGTATAATATTGAAGGATCAGTTCCTAAAAGTGTTTTTCCTCCTTCTGTTAAGGTTATTTCTTTGAAGGAATTTTTACATGCATGATAGTGTGCTTCATCCTCTACCCCTCTGAAAGGTTAGCACAAATAAGCTCTTTCCATTAAGACTTCTACTTATGCTCATTTTTCTTATGCATATTATTATTTTACTTCCCAGCCTCTATTGGCATCCTCTATTCCTTCCATTGTAACTAGCACAAGAAAGGGAAAGGTTTCTGCATTATGGATGTCAAAGCCTCAAGTCTTCCAGCTCTTGGTTCTCCCAACTATCAACCAAACCAACTTTTATTCTAAGGGGAAGAATCCTAGTGGTCTTGTTCCTATATCTCCACCTCTGAGGCCTCCCCTATTCCTCCATCTACCCCTAAGGCAGGGAAAAGAAAAGGGCATGGCATTGATACACATGTCTCTCCTCCTATCTCTGATTTGGTTCCCATCACCTTTATGCTTCTCTTAGCTTTGTTAGTAGATTCTCATGAACCTAACACAAAAAGGGTGGAAGTCTTCATCACTCCCTCTTTGGAGCCACCTCTTATTTCATATCTTCCTGATCTTCCTCCTTTTTTGCAACCCATTGACATGCCTTTTACAAGGTGGTGTCATCCATGGATTCTTCTCCTTCTACTTCTTATAATTTTTTCATGAGGATAAAGAATTCTCAATTGAAGCATAAGTTGGAGAGCAACCTCAATTTGAGTGATGGTTGAAAAATTCTTCTTTCTCAGTTTTAATCTTGTTCCACCTTTTCTTGTGTTGTCGTCATGATGAAGACTGCACCACCCTTTCCTAAGTTTGTCATTTCCCCTATCCTGAATGTTGATAATGACTTGGGTTTCTTTTCGTCTTACCATCTAGTCATAACATGTCACTCCTAAGAGGTCCATGTTCGAACCTTTGGAGGATATTCCAACTTTGTTGTTGATATTTGATAAATTGATGAATTTAGTCTTCCACAAGCATGGTGAGGAAGACCTTGAAGTTGCTTCTTCCTTAGCTCTTTCCTCAATCAAGTCAGCTAATATTTCCCTAGCTATCCCCTATAGAGGCTCGTCTTACCTCCCCTTATGATGATCTAGACTGGGAATAAGACAACCTACTAGAGGTCATGGACTAGAGTGATGCCTTTTTCATCATTAGAATATCTTTGTGTGTATTGTGTTCCCCCATGATTGTATTTTTATGTTTGTTCTCTCGCTTGGAGGACCCTTGCTACCCTTTGAGGTGCTTAGATACAAGAGAGAAACTCTATCATACACTTCTACTATTTGTATCATCATTCTTTTATATGTCATAATCTTTTATTTTTATGTCAAGAATGGTGCAAAGTGTTGGAGAATTTAGGACTCTTCCATGTTGAGCCAATTTTTTTTCTTTTTTTCTTCATGTGCTCCTCTTTCCATTTTGATTTATTTTGGGATTGATTATATTTCATACATATTATACTATATTTATCTATTTATGTCAATGAGTAGTTCTAACCCAAAATAATCAGATCTCCCTATGATTTAGATTCTTTGTCTCTTATTTTCTTTTTCATGACATTGTGGATTCTATGTGTTGTCCCCCACATGAAAATATCCCATGAATACATCTTTCTATGTGTTTCATGCCACAATATTTCTCCATCTTTCTCTTCTTATAATGATATATTTTGCTTTGCGTAGAACACATCTGGTGTAGGAGCACCAGGCAAAGGACTATTTTGTTTTTGAGTTTTTAATTTTGTTGTGCTAATCATAAGGTCATGTTGACCATTATTTTAGGTGCTTAGGGTTGTTTTTGGTCGTTGGAAAAGAGGGTGTCAAGTTTCCAATGAGTTTAGAGGCTCACTTTGCTAAATAGTGAAAAATTGTTAAATGTCTGTAAACACAGCGGGTTTTACAAAAAGGCATTTTTAGGTCATTTAAGCCTCGACCCAAGAACCTAAATTGTTGTGAAGGAATATTTAAGGCATTCCACGACCTTTTTAGTGGGTTAGAAGTTTTCTGTAAGGACTTTTTTTCCAGAAATTAAAGAAAACAACATTCTTGTCTTATTTTCTGTGTTTTCTGTTCTTATTTGTGTGACAACAGCTAAATGAATTAAAAGAGGCATTTTGTAGGTTTTTTTAGCATGTAGAGAAGCCTCTAGAAGTTTATTTTGGAACATTTGATAGTTGTTCCATTGTTTCATCCATTCTTGTAAATTCTGTGTTTTATTTCCTTATTTGCTGTTTTGACTGGAACTATGTAAAAATGGAGTTCTAGGCTACATTTCCTCCATACCTGGAAGTATGGAATTGTTGGGAATGTGGTCAGGCTCCATATATATACATATTTTAGTGGTAGGTGTTAGGTTTTCTTTAGTTGCAGGAGTTATGAGAAAGCCTTGCCCTAGGTGAGCCAGTGAAGAGCCCGGCTAGGAAAGGTTGCAGTACATCGTTGATAACTTGTAGGGGAGAAAATATTTTCAAAAAATTATTTTTGGAGAATTTAGGGGAAGGTCTTGGACACGTGTGGTACCAAGGAGGAGATCCCAACAATCCGTTTTGGAGGAGAACTTTTCACCAGTCCTAAAACTGGTTCTGAACAGTTAGAAACCCTAGTTTTCTGGGCAGTGTTTGCATGAGGGAAAAGAACGGCTTGGACAGAGCGAAGACCCTAGAAATATTTAAGTTGTAGATAGGGGAAACACATTTCCTAAGCCAAGAACCACATTTCTTTGGTGGGTTTAGGAGGGAAAGCAATTTACCCCTGTTTAGAGACCAAATAGTGGCTCAAGGCTAAACCTATGGAATAGGCTTCATGCAAGTGTTGGTAAGATGGAGTCTAAGTGAAGTTCTAGAAACCCTAGGAGGTTGTTTTAGAGTTTTGGAAAACATTCCCTCACCCCTGCAAGATTCATTCATGTATTAAGGGAGGATTAGTCTTTTGGATGCATAAAAGGCTAAGAAAGAAAGGAGTCATAGCACCAAGATTTGGTTTGGTAGTTGCAAACTTGACAAGATAGTGAGGTTGGCAGGAGAACCAGGGGAACTTAGAAAAGGAAGAGTTCCTATAGGTTAGGGTGGAACAAAAATTTCACCAAGGAGGTCTATGTCAAGGCCTAGCACAAGAATCTGTGATTGGTTCCTGCAGCATCTGAAAACAGTGTAACTGATTCCTGTAGCTTCCAGGAATCTGTGATTGCTTCCTGTAGCCTCCCTATCAGATTGGTATCAGAGCATGTGAAAGATTTGGGAAAGCAGCAGCTTATATGTCAGAGGAAGTTGAGTCAAGTGAACCTCCCAAGATGGTGACAAATGCACAGTTAGCCAAGATGGTTGAAGAGCAGGAAGAGGATAACAAAACCCTAAAGGAAATAATAGAACAGCTTGAAGAAGCATTGAACAAGGTGAAATTGGAAGGAAAAGTGCCAAAGGAAGAAGAGGTTGCAGAGGAGGAAAAAGTCCCTGAACCTGACCCTGTTTTGGAGGAGGAGCCTTTCTTGAAGGCATTGAAAGCATTGAGTGGAAAAGGACTTGAGGGCATACCATTGTTTAGTGGAAAGATGGATCCTGATTTGGTCATGGATTGGATAGAAGGAATGGAGAATCACTTTGAGTGTGATGGAGTAATTGAAGCTCAAAAGGTGAAGGTTGCTAAGTCAAGATTGAGAGGACCAGCCTTGACGTGGTGGAAGTTTGTTCAGACAGAAAGGGAAAAAGAAGGCAAGCAGCCCATTTCAACTTGGAAAGGAATGGTTGCTAAGGTAAAGGAAGCATATATGCCAGATGATTATGAGATTCAGTTGCACAAGAAGAGGCAAAGTTTAAGACAAAAAGACCAAGATGTAAACACCTACATGGAAGAGTTCCAAAAACTTTGTTTGAGATCAAATGTGGCAGAAGATGAGAGCCTAAAAGTGGCTAGATACCTAAATGGTTTGAAGTGGAACATACAGGAAGAGATGGCTTTACTCAGCCCTAAAATAGTACACCAATGTTTTCAGTTGGCTATCAAGATTGAAGAAAGGAACAAGAGGAAGCATGATCAGTCTTCTAAAGGCAGAGGCAAAGGTAGAGATCAAAGAGGACAGCGTGGTGGTTACCAAGGTAGAGGTAATGATCAAAGGAACCAAGGTGAATCCAAGCTTACCGAGCATGGAGGTGAAACATCTTCAAGAGGAGGATTTAATAGAGGAAGAGGACCTCAAGGAGGTTCAAATAGAGGAAGAGGAGCAGGAAGAAGTAACTCTTACTTTGCCACCATGAAATGTTATCACTGCAATCAGCTAGGTCATCCAGCTTATAGATGCCCGGAGAAAGCTTCATCTAGCAATGAAAAGAGAGTAGCTTATGCACAAGAGGACACCATGAGTGTCAAATCACTTGAGATCAGTCAAATAGAATCAGAAGTAGTTGAAAATCTGATGTTTAATAGAGTGTTGATCAGACAACTAGTCAAGGAAGAACCCAAGCAAAGGAGAGCTTTGTTTAGAGCAAGGTGCAAGATATTGGGAAAGGTATGGAAGGTCATTGTAGATTCTGGTTCTACAGATAATATCATCTCTGAGGAGGCAGTAACTAAGTTAAAATTGCAGAAGGTACCTCATACCAATCCTTACAAAGTCACATGGCTGAATAAAGGGCAAAGTGTTTTGGTGAATGAGCAGGTCACAGTAGAATTTTCAATTGGAGGCTATAAAGACAAGCTGGTTTGTGATGTATTACCAATGGATGCATGTCATCTACTACTGGGCAGACCTTGGCAATATGATAGAAGTGTTGTTTATGATGGAAAAGAGAACACCATCTCATTTAAGAAGGATGGAAGAACCTTCAAACTGCAGTCATTGATTAAGGAAGATGAAGGACAGTCAAAGGTACCCAACATTATGTTGAGTAGTGGCAAGGAGTTCCTTAAGGATCTACACCAAGGGAATGAAGGATATGTAGTCATGATGCAGTCCAAAGAAGAGGAAAAGGCTGAAAGGATAGTGTTACTAGCAGCAGTCCAAAACTTGCTTGACAAATACAAGAGCATAGTGAGTGATGGAACACCATCCACTCTACCACCAAAGAGAGCAATAAGTCATCAAATTGACTTTATACCTAGAGCTTCATTGCCTAACAAAGCAACATACAAGCTTACACCTGAACAGAACGAAGAGGTGGCTAAACAAGTGGAAGAATTATTGAATCAAGGTCTGATTCAAAAGAGCATCAGCCCATGTGCAGTCCCAGTTGTTTTGGCAACTAAAAAAGGAGGTAAGTGGAGATTATGCACTGATTCTAGAGAAATTAATAGAATCATAATTAGGTATAGGTTTCCTATTCCTATAATTGAAGATTTGATGGATTGTCTTGGAGGTGCAAAATTTTACACTAAGCTAGATCTTAAGAGCGGGTATCACCAAATCAGAATTAAGGAAGGTGATGAATGGAAGACAGCTTTTAAGACAAATGATGGTTTGTATGAGTGGAAAGTGATGCCATTTGGCCTCTCAAATGCCCCTAGCACGTTCATGAGACTAATGAATGAGGTGCTTAAGGATTTTACAGGGTTCTTTGTAGTAGTCTATCTTGATGACATACTGATTTTCAGTAAGACAGCAGAAGAACACCTCAAGCATGTGGAGATGGTTCTTAAAAGGCTGTAAGAAGAACAATTGGCCATTAATCTTAAGAAGTGTGAGTTCTTCAAACAAGAGCTTGTGTATCTAGGCTTTGTAGTATCCCAAGGAACGTTGAAGATGGATCCAAGCAAGGTAGAAGCCATCCTAAACTGGCCCACACCAACCACAGCAACAGAGGTAAGGAGTTTTCATGGTTTGGCTCAATTCTATAGAAAGTTCATAAGGAATTTTAGTGGTATATGTGCACCAGTCCTAGATACTATTAAAGGTGGTCTGAAAACAAAGTTTAAATGGACTCAAGAGGCTGATAAAGGTTTTGAAAAACTGAAACAAGAGGTGGCAACCCAACCTATTCTATTGTTGCCTAGTTTTGACAAGTTGTTCATAGTTGAGTGTGATGCAAGTGGAGTAGCTGTAGGAGGAGTACTTAGTCAAGAAGGTAGGCTTGTAGCCTTCTTTAGTGAAAAGCTCAATTAAGCCAAGCAAAAGTACTCTACCTATGATCTAGAATTATATGCTTTAGTGCAGTCCCTTAGGAAGTGGAGGCATTATTTGTTACCCAAAGAGTTTGTGGTTTTCACAGATAACCAGGCACTTAGTTACATCAACACCCAAGAGAAGTTGAGTAATAGACATTTGAAATGGATGGAGTACATTCAAGCTTTCACATTTACCATTAAGCACAAGAAGGGACAGCAAAACAAAGTGGCAGATGCATTAAGCATGAGGATGTTGACAGTCCAAGAGATACAGCTGAAAAGCATAGGATTGGAAAGTTTTAAGGATCTCTATGGTGAGGATGAAGACTTTTCAGAAGCCTACAAGGTATGTTCTAATTTTGAGAATCATTTTCATAGTCAGTTTGCTGAGTATACACTGCAAAATGGACTGTTATTTAAGGGTAATCAGTTATGTGTTCCAAGAGGATCAATGAGGGAAAATATGATTCAAGAGAAACATAATGGCAGTCTTAGTGGGCATTTTGGTATTAATAAAACTTTAGAGCTGGTTCAAAGATTCTATTACTGGCCTAAGTTGGCAAGAGATGTTAGGAAGTATGTAGAATAGTGTGTTGTTTGTATGAAAGCCAAAGGGGGAGCTAGCAATGCTGGTTTGTATCAGCCTTTACCCATTCCTAACAGACCATGGGAGTGTGTGAGCATGGATTTTGTGGTAGGTCTTCCTAAGACCAAGACTAGTTTTGACAGTATTTATGTTGTGGTAGACAGATTTAGTAAGATGAGTCATTTTATTCCATGCAAGACTACACATGATGCAAGTTACATAGCCCATCTTTTCTTTAGGGAAGTTGTAAGAATCCATGGATTGCCATTGAGCATTGTATCAGACAGAGATGTGAAGTTCATGAGTCATTTTTGGAAGACTCTATGGAGCATATTGGGTACAAATCTATCATTTGGATCAGCTTACCATCCTCAGACCAATGGTCAAACAGAGGTGGTTAATAGAGTGCTAGGTAATCTTCTGAGGTGCTTGACTAAAGAATATGGACAGACATGGGATATGGTAATTTCTCAAGCTGAATATGCTTATAATGATAGTGTCAATAGAACTACAGGAAAAAGTCCTTTCAAGGTTGTGTATGGGATGCACCCAAGAGGTATTTGTGAACTTAGAGACCTTGGATCAATGGAGAATAGGAGTGGACATGCTGAAGACTTCACTCAGACCATGAAGGACATTCATGAGCAGGTTAAGAAGACAGTTACTGCAGCAACTCAAAAGTTGAAGGAGAATGTTGATTTGTCAAGGAAGGATGTACAATTTGCAGTTGGAGACTATGTTATGGTCCACCTCAAGCAATCTAGATTGCAGAAGGGCATGGCAACAAAGTTACAGATGAAAAGAGTGGGTCCATGCAAGGTGTTGGCCAAATATGGCAAGAATGCATATAAGGTGGAGTTACCATCAGATTTGGGCATCTCTCCAGTGTTCAATGTGGCTGATTTGATCAAATATAAAGGGACAGCCAAGGATCTGGATCAGGACAGTCAAGAGGTCTTCAACGACATCAGCAACATGTCCATACCAACTCCAAACAAGCTACAAGCAGAAAAGATCTTGGAGTCAAGAGTGAAAAAGACTACAAGGCACAAGGTGTACATGGAGCATCTTGTCAAATGGAAGGATAAGCATGAATCTGAAGCTACCTAGGTAGAAGAATCAGATTTTAAGAATCAAGGCATTGATATGTCTCTGATCTCTCCCAAACTTCTTTAGTTGTTTGTGCTGAGAGGGGGAGAATGGTGTAGGAGCACCAGGCAAAGGACTATTTTGTTTTTGAGTTTTTAATTTTGGTGTGCTAATCATAAGGTCATGTTGACCATTATTTTAGGTGCTTAGGGTTTTTTTTGGTCTTTGGAAAAGAGGGTGTCAAGTTTCCAATGAGTTTAGAGGCTCACTTTGCTAAATAGTGAAAAATTGTTAAATGTCTGTAAACACAGCGGGTTTTACAAAAAGGCATTTTTAGGTCATTTAAGCCTCGACCTGAGAACCTAAATTGTTGTGAAGGAATATTTAAGGCATTCCATAACCTTTTTGGTCGGTTATAAGTTTTATGTAAGGACTGTTTTTCCAGAAATTAAAGAAAACAACATTCTTGTCTTATTTTCTGTGTTTTCTGTTCTTATTTGTGTGACAATAGCTAAATGAATTAAAAGAGGCATTTTGTAGGTTTGTTTAGCATGTAGAGAAGCCTCTGGAAGTTTATTTTGGCACATTTGATAGTTTTTCCATTGTTTCATCCATTCTTGTAAATTCTGTGTTTTATTTCCTTATTTGCTGTTTTGACTGGAACTGTGTAAAAATGGAGTTCTAGGCTACATTTCCTCCATACCTGGAAGTATGGAGATTGTTGGGAGCATTAGTGGGGCTCCATATCTACAATACCACATATTTTAGAGGTAAAAGGTGTTATTTTTTCTTTAGTTCGCGGGGAGTTATGAGAGAAAGCCTTGCCCTAAGAGCCGGTGAAAGAGGCAGAGCTAGGAAGGTTGCGGTACATCGTTGATAGCTTGCGGGGAAATTTTTGAAAAATTATTTTTGGAGAATTTAGGGAAGGTCTTGTACGTGCGTCTTGATTACCAAGGGAGGAGATCCGGTAATCCGTTTTTTGGAGAGGAACTTTCACCGATCCACAAAGCCCCAGTTCTTGTACTTAAGTTAGAAACCTTAGTTTTCTGGGCAGTGTTTGCATGAGGGCAGAGTACGGCCTGGACAGAGCCAAGACTCTAGAAATCTTGAAGGTGTAGGCAGGGGAAGCACATTTTCTAAGCCAAGAACCACATTTCTTTGGTGGGTTTAGGAGGGAAAAGCAATTTACCCCTGTTCAGAGACCAAATAGTGGCTCAAGGCTAAACCTATGGAATAGGCTTCATGCAAGTGTTGGTAAGATGGAGTCTAAGTGAAGTTCCAGAAACCCTAGGAGGTTGTTTTGGAGTTTTGGAAAAGATTCCCTCACCCCTGCAAGATTCATTCATGTATTGAGGGAGGATTAGTCTTTTGGATGCATAAAAGGCTAAGAAAGAAAGGAGTCATAGCACCAAGATTTGGTTTGGTAGTTGCAAACTTGACAAGATAGTGAGGTTGGCAGGAGAACCAGGGGAACTTAGACAAGGAATAGTTCCTATAGGTTAGGGTGGAACAAAAATTTCACCAAGGAGGTCTATGTCAAGGCCTAGCACAAGAATGTGATTGGTTCCTGCAGCATCTGAAAACAATGTAACTGATTCCTGCAGCTTCTAGGAATCTATGATTGCTTCCTGTAGCCTCCCTATCAACATCATTCTAAGGGGGGCTATCATATCTTCTTAATTTTTTAAAAATATCAAAAATATTTACAAATATAAATCTTGATCACTTATATCTCATCATCTAGCTTGGGGGAAACCTAAATAGACTTGTATTTTCTTTTTTTTTATTATCATGCAACATAGTTTGTAGTAGAAACATGCCTATTTGCTCAATGTCATATGGTCTCAAGCCATGCTAGCCATACCTATCAAGATCATGTTTTATTTGATCAAATCATGTCATGTCATGTCTATGAAAAATTTATCATGTCTATTTTTTCTCTTTCACCTAACATGTGTATCTACAACTAACATGTTTGTGGTGAGCTTGCAGTAAGCTTTCCATGATCAAATACTTGTGTTCTCTTCGCATCCTAGCTCAGCTTCTCTAAATCACATATACCAATTTGAATATCTAGATCCTCTTCATGCTCAGTATATTCTCTTTAACCTCTATCCAATTTAGCTTGCACATGTTCTGATACATATGATTGGTAAAGTGGGTGTAATGCCCCACCACGCAACCCTAGAGGAAGTTGCAATTCACTACTCAAATGTACCAATTTTTTTTTTGTTTAAGCATAAATAACATGAAGATAATACATATTGCCAACAACCTCTAAGGCCACGAGACAAAGATTACTTAAAAACCCAACAACAAATAACATTAACATAAACTGAAACACTACACACATAAGGAAAAGAGATAACATACATTTCATACAAGATAAATTACAACAAGGGTAATAAATACCTCAAGATTCCAATTAACATTTAAACAACAAGATTACAACACTCATTCCCCGAATGAGGTAATTCCAACCAAATGATTACATATTACAAATTCCACCTCGATAACAACTGAGGGGTAATAAAATACAATAAGAACTGAGAGAACAAGGCATGAGAAGGACTGATTCCCATGAGCTCTCTAACTGGAAATCATGAATGCACGAACATGAAGAAGAACCAACGGAAAAATATGCACGCCACCCGACCACGTGGAACCCAAAGGCCCCACTCCCTCCGTGCTAGGAGATAGTAACAAGTATTTCCTAGACAAGACCATCTACCACTAGACACAGGCTTACACAAAAAACTGAATTGAAACAACTACCGTCACAAAGCTACTTAACATCTACACACACAATGCCATTTAACCACTACAGTCACAACATCACTTAACATTAAGTTACAATGCTTCCAGAGAACAATGATCACGTACAATGCTCAATAACTGACTAACTGTCGACATAGGAAGAGTGTCATACATAAATTTCAATGAGTTACCCTAGCTCAACCTTCCTAGGCTACCGGACCCCTATCTTGGGTTACCCTGGCTTGCCTGTACTGGTGCCGGACCCTCATACAAAACTATGTGTCTCATCTCATCTCGAGCCTTATCATTCACTTGCTTCACGAGAGAGGCATTCATTAACCTTATTAGTGTGTAAGATCCCCATTAATTATTTTAAATTTTCACTTAGTTAAACTCTAAGTGAGTTACCCTGGCACCCCTTTGTGTGCCGGACCCCCACCAAGAGCCACTCTCCTAACGACAACACAACCACAAGAAGAAACTAGATAACACGACCTCTCCAAACCAAGGAGGAAATAGAACAAAGAACTTACTCCAACACCGGAGGAAAATAGCATACAAAACCCACTCCAACATTGGAGGAAACCAAATCACATTACCCTCTCCTATACCCAAGGAGGCACAAATCCCCATTCGTGAAAACCGGTGATCCACAAGGTATAATTATGCACATTTTCTACGACACACCAAAAGTTGACTTTCATAAAGGCAACCCACAACAGGATACAAATCCCCTACCAGGAAGACTTCAAACAATGACTCTATACTCCCAACATCGAACAAGAAGAATGAACATTAAAAGTATTTCAAGCAATTAAATAAACTAAAATTTGGATTTCCTAAATCCACTCAACATAGGTTTCATGACTTGCATTTATCCAATCAATTGATCCCATTTCTTTTCACGACCTTGAAATATTTAAAGAACAGATTATTTACTCTAAATTTCACAACCCTACTCATAATCAAAACACTTTAATAATGCAGCTTTCTAGTTAAAATTTAAATCAACTGTTCTCCCTAAGTTTCACTAACATAATCAAACTCAAGGTATTTTAATAAATAACATTTAAATTAAATCACTTAATCCATTTTGCAACAAAGAACATTCAATCAACTAAAATCGATATTTCAAATGAGACGTTAGATTTTCCAACTCCACTCTTACCTCTAAAAGCATAACAATAATCATCTTAATATATTTGAATTATGACCAATTAACACGTCTATTAAATACAATACCATTACGAAATCCATACAATTAAATATAAAAGCATGATGACATGATTATTTACAAACAAATATTCAAAGTACGAATATACCCTCATGCACAAAGCTACTCAATTTAGCCAACTATTATTTTAAATATAAACAGAAGAATTCCATTTAATTACAAAATAAATCAAATAACTTTTAAATTTCTATTAATCATTTCCAAAACCTTATGATTCAACCAATATAATAAAACATATTTTAACTTATACCAAATTTCATTTAATTTAATATATATTAATAATATTATATTTTATATATTATATAATATTAAATATTATAAATATTATATAAAATAATATTCATTAAAAATTTAAGTTTTAATAAATAAATATAAAAAAAAACAATTTCGAACTTAGAACATGCATAGGGAAGAGGGCCGACCTTAGGGCACACAGCCCCTGCCTCCCACCGAGCGGCGGTGGCCATGTTCAAAGCACACAGCGCTGCCTCCCAGCGGGCGGCGGTGGCTGTGTCTTTACACACAGCCCGGCCCCCCGCAGGCGGCGACCGCTGTGTGTTCACACATAGCCCGCCCCCCCTGCGGGCAGCGGTGGCTGTGTGTTTACACATAGCCGATGCCTCCCTGCCGGGCGGCAGTGGCTGCGGCAGCAGCGATGGTGGGGGTTGACCTCCCCAACCACCAAAAAACATTTTTATAATAATTTTAATACTGTTTCTTTTCCAGAACCAAGAAAAAATAAAAAATAAATAAAAATTTTAAGAGATTTTGCCCAAACATTTAAAATTTCTTAAATAACAAATATATATATGAATATATATATTTGTGGGTATCACCCAATTTTGAAATAAAAGGTTTTATTCACCAAAATGTATACCCAAAACTTGATTTCATACTTAAATTGCAAAAATAAACCAAACCCAATACAAGGAAATAGCACTTATTTCAAAACAACAAATGGGTTTTCAAAATCTAATTTTAACATTGAGTTTTCTTGGGTTTCCTTTCCATAACTTGGTTTAAACTTCATGTTTGATTTCAATTCCAAATCCCTCTACCATTTACCAAATTTAAGAGCTTTTCCATGAGTTTCCAATGAATCTATCACTATATTTTCAATCATTCAAATGAGCAAAAGAGATGGAAGAAAAGATAGAACCTTATGTTTTCTCCAAAATTTGCAAGCTTCCACCATGGGGATTTCCAAGCACTCCTTCAACTCCACCATCTTAGCCTCCTCCAAGCCTCTCCACCCAAAATTTTCCAAACCAAGAATCCATGGAGGCCATGAAAGAAAAACCCTAACTAAAAATATACCTTTTTCCAAACTTCCCAAATTCAAATTCAAATTCAACTTCTAATTCAAATTCAAATTCTAACTCAATATCAAATTAAATTGAACTCAAATTCAAATCAACATTTAATTCAAATTCAAATTTCAATTTCAAACACAAATATCTTTTACCAAAATAGTCAACTATTTCAGAAAATATCTTTTCTACCCCAAAGTCTTTGCATAAGAAACATTTGAATTTTTTTAATACTTTAAACAATTTTCTAATTCCAATTTGAATTCAAAATATTTTAGCACTTTACATTCAACAAAATAATTAAATCTTTCACACTTTTAATTCAAAAGGGATAATTTAATTAATTCACACAATTAATTCAAATTATCAATAAAATAAATCTAATTCCAAATTAGATTATTTTATTAATTAAATTAAATTAATTAATTAAACACTAATTTTCCAACATCTCAATAAGACAAAACATTCATCATTTATACTTTCCAAAAGCTATTTAATCACTTTTAGCTTGCAATTAAACACATTTAATCATTAATTAGACTACGCAAGTCATTTAATGAACTTTAAACTTGAAATTAAATAAACACTCGAGGGGAACTGACCAAGTTAAAACAACTGACCCCGACGACAAACCAACAACATGTTATGACTAGGGTGACGACCTGGTTTGGAAAACCTAGCTACTATCTCTCAATTAATTTCCGTTGGTCAATGGACATGCTCAAACCTGAAAACCAGGTGGAGTCGATGTCATATACCTGCCAACCTGCAACAAAGAGCACGTCGAACGTGCATATATACATAATATGATCAGACACACCATGAAGAGGAAATCTCAGAATCGTAGGGCACTCGCAAGCGAGTGATACAACACCGTCCCCTTCACCAATACAATATCACTAGCTGACAAAGCTAACATTATTAACATAATCAAAGCATAAAGCATCATTAATTCACATGTTAACATGATCGAAGCATAACATAGGAAAACATTGCCTGATTAACAGAGCACAAAAAGGAGGGGTGTTACATCCTCCCCCCCTAGGGTCAGGCTTACTCCTGGAAGCCTGCAAGTTCCCCTATCACAAACTCCATAAGCTCACACATAACTCAATATCATCACAAGTTTACTCCAGACAAGATATGCAACATTATCACTTCAACATTCGTTCGACATTTTGCATTTTGAATCTAGGTACAATAATCTAATCATTAACATGATTTCTTAAAACTTAACTATAATGTTGGGGACTATAGGCCTCACCCACAAGATGTACCTATTATGCAATTATCATTTTCATAATATGGTTTCACTAATCCTTTATTTCTCTAAACTTTTACATACTACAAAATGGTTTTCTATTCATATTATACGTTTCCATGATTATGAATGCAACTTGGGGACTTAGGTCCTTTACCCAAGGTTTGATCTAGGAAACAAACCTTCATGAATACATAAACGTTTTCTCATAAGATACAAACGCCATACTAAGGCACTCAAGGAAAGAGGTCTATGTCTATCTTGCCATATCAAGCACTTGGAATACACCCAACAAACACATTACAACCACACTCAAGAACCACTCAAGGGTCTCAACCATTTACACAACGAAAAAGCCATGCAACAAGAAGGAAAACAAACAAATCACACTTCTTGGTAGGCTTGCGAGCCTAACCCTCACAAAGCATTCAACAAAAGACATGCAAGGGTGGAAACAACAATAAAACTAATTATCGTCCACCACACACAACACATCAAAATCACCCACTACACAATCGTCCATAATGCATTCTTCCAATAGAAAGGATATTGGTGCATTGCGCACTACACCGAGGATCCTATCCTTTCCACTAGTTTCCAGCACCATTGGACCTATACCACTTAACGACGACTTCTGGGCAAACAAGAGAAATCAACCCAACAAGGAAAACAACACGAAAGAGGAAAAAAACTAGGTCAATACAATGGCTCATAGTGCCTAGAGTATAAACCTACACACATACAACATAATGGGTCCAACATAATCCCAGAGTTCCCAGTGTTTAAACCTAGGCTCTGATACCATGTGTAATGCCCCGCCACACAACCCTAGAGGAAGTTGCAATTCACTACTCAAACGTACCAATTTTTTTTTTTGTTTAAGCATAAATAACATGAAGATAATACATATTGCCAACAACCTCTAAGGCCACGAGACAAAGATTACTTAAAAACCCAACAACAAATAACATTAACATAAACTGAAACACTACACACATAAGGAAAAGAGATAACATACATTTCATACAAGATAAATTACAACAAGGGTAATAAATACCTCAAGATTCCAATTAACATTTAAACAACAAGATTACAACACTCATTCCCCGAATGAGGTAATTCCAACCAAATGATTACATATTACAAATTCCACCTCGATAACAACTGAGGGGTAATAAAATACAATAAGAACTGAGAGAACAAGGCATGAGAATGACTGATTCCCATGAGCTCTCTAACTGGAAATCATGAATGCATGAACATGAAGAAGAACCAACGGAGAAATATGCACGCCACCCGACCACGTGGAACCCAAAGGCCCCACTCCCTCCGTGCTAGGAGATAGTAACAAGGATTTCCTAGACAAGACCATCTACCACTAGACACAGGCTTACACAAAAATTGAATTGAAACAACTACGATCACAAAGCCACTTAACATCTACATACACAATGCCATTTAACCACTACAGTCACAACATCACTTAACATGAAGTTACAATGCTTCCAGAGAACAATGATCACGTACAACGCTCAATAACTGACTAACTGTCGACATAGGAAGAGTGTCATACATAAATTGCCATGAGTTACCCTAGCCCAAGCTTCCTAGGCTACCGGACCCCCATCTTGGGTTACCCTGGCTTGCCTCTACTGGTGCCGGACCCTCATGCAAAACTATGCGTCTCATCTCATCTCGAGCCTTATCATTCACTTGCTTCACGAGAGAGGCATTCATTAACCTTATTAGTGTGTAAGATCCCCATTAATTATTTTAAATTTTCACTTAGTTAAACTCTAGGTGAGTTACCCTGGCGCCCCTTTGTGTTCCGGACCCCCACCAAGAGCCACTCTCCTAACGACAACACAACCACAAGAAGAAACTAGATAACACGACCTCTCCAGACCAAGGAGGAAATAGAACAAAGAACTTACTCCAACACCGGAGGAAAACAGCGTACAAAACCCACTCCAACATTGGAGGAAACCAAATCACATTACCCTCTCCTATACCCAAGGAGGCACAAATCCCTATTCGTGAAAACCGGTGATCCACAAGGTATAATTATGCACATTTTCTACGACACACCAAAAGTTGACTTTCATAAAGGCAACCCACAACAGGATACAAATCCCCTATCAGGAAGACTTCAAACAATGACTCTATACTCCCAACATCGAACAAGAAGAATGAACATTAAAAGTATTTCAAGCAATTAAATAAACTAAAATTCAGATTTCCTAAACCCACTCAACACATGTTTCATGACTTGCATTTATCCAATCAATTGATCCCATTTCTTTTCACGACCTTGAAATATTTAAAGAACAGATTATTTACTCTAAATTTCACAACCCTACTCATAATCAAAACACTTTAATAATGCAGCTTTCTAGTTAAAATTTAAATCAACTGTTCTCCCTAAGTTTCACTAACATAATCAAACTCAAGGTATTTTAATAATAACATTTAAATTAAATCACTTAATCCATTTTGCAACAAAGAACATTCAATCAACTAAAATCAATATTTCAAATGAGACGTTAGATTTTCCAACTCCACTCTTACCTCTAAAAGCATAACGATAATCATCTTAAAATATTTGAATTATGACCACTGAACACGTCTATTAAATACAATACCATTGCGAAATCCATACAATTAAATATAAAAGCATGATGACATGATTATTTACAAACAAATATTCAAAGTACGAATATACCCTCATGCACAAGGTTACTCAATTTAGCCAACTATTATTTTAAATATAAACAGAAGAATTCCATTTAATTACAAAATAAATCAAATAACTTTTAAATTTCTATTAATCATTTCCAAAACCTTATGATTCAACCAATATAATAAAACATATTTTAACTTATACCAAATTTCATTTAATTTAATATATATTAAATATATTATATTTTATATATTATATAATATTAAATATTATAAATATTATATAAAATAATATTCATTAAAAATTTAAGTTTTAATAAATAAATATAAAAAAAAAAATTTGAATTTAGAATATGCATAGGGAAGAGGGTCGGCCTTAGGGCACACAGCCCCTGCCTCCCGCCGGGCGGCGGTGGCCATGTGCAAAGCACACAGCGCCGCCTCCCAGCGGGCGGCGGTGGTTGTGTCTTTACACATAGCCCGGCCCCCCACGGGCGGCGACGGCTGTGTGTTCACACACAGCCCGCCCCCCCTGCGGGTGGCAGTGGTTGTGTGTTTACACACAGCCGATGCCTCCCTGCCGGGTGGCGGTGGCCGCGGCGGCGGCAGCGGTGGGGGTTGACCTCCCCAACCACCAAAAAACATTTTTATAATAATTTTAATACTGTGTATTTTCCAAAACCAAGAAAAAATGAAAAATCAATAAAAATTTTAAGAGGTTTTGCCCAAACATTTAAAATTTCTTAAATAACAAATATATATATGAATATATATTTGTGGGTATCACCCAATTTTGAAATAAAAGGTTTTATTCACCAAAATGTATACCCAAAACTTGATTTCATACTCAAATTGCAAAAATAAACCAAACCCAATACAAAGAAATAGCACTTATTTCAAAACAACAAATGGGTTTTCAAAATCTAATATTTAACATTGAGTTTACTTGGGTTTCCTTTCCATAACTTGGTTTAAACTTCATGTTTGATTTCAATTCCAAATCCCTCTACCATTTACCAAATTTAAGAGCTTTTCCATGAGTTTCCAATGAATCTATCACTATATTTTCAATCATTCAAATGAGCAAAAGAGATGGAAGAAAAGATAGAACCTTATGTTTTCTCCAAAATTTGCAAGCTTCCACCATGGGGATTTCCAAGCACTCCTTCAACTCCACCATCTTAGCCTCCTCCAAGCCTCTCCACCCAAAATTTTCCAAACCAAGAATCCATGGAGGCCATGAAAGAAAAACCCTAACTAAAAATATACCTTTTTCCAAACTTCCCAAATTCAAATTCAACTTCTAATTCAAATTCAAATTCTAACTCAATATCAAATTAAATTGAACTCAAATTCAAATCAACATTTAATTCAAATTCCAATTTCAATTTCAAACACAAATATCTTTTACCAAAATAGTCAACTATTTCAGAAAATATCTTTTCTACCCCAAAGTCTTTGCATAAGAAACATTTGAAGTTTTTTAATACTTTAAACAATTTTCTAATTCCAATTTGAATTCAAAATATTTTAGCACTTTACATTCAACAAAAGAATTAAATATTTCACACTTTTAATTCAAAGGGGATAATTTAATTAATTCACACAATTAATTCAAATTATCAATAAAATAAATCTAATTCAAAATTAGATTATTTTATTAATTCAATTAAATTAATTAATTAAACACTAATTTTCCAACATCTCAATAAGACAAAACATTCATCATTTATACTTTCCAAAAGCTATTTAATCACTTTTAGCTTGCAACTAAACACATTTAATCATTAATTAGACTACGCAAGTCATTTAATGAACTTTAAACTTGAAATTAAATAAACACTCGAGGGGAACTGACCAAGTTAAAACAACTGACCCCGACGACAAACCAACATGTTATGACTAGGGTGACGACCTGGTTAGGAAAACCTAGCTACTATCTCCCAATTAATTTACGTTGGTCAATGGACATGCTCAAACCTGAAAATCAGGTGGAGTCGATGTCATATACCTGCCAACCTGCAACAAAGAGCACGTCGAACGTGCATATATACATAATATGTTCAGACACACCGTGAAGAGGAAATCTCAGAATCGTAGGGCACTCGCAAGCGAGTGATACAACCCCGTCCCCTTCACCAATACAATATCACTAGCTGACAAAGCTAACATTATTAACATAATCAAAGCATAAAGCATCATTAATTCACATGTTAACATGATCGAAGCATAACATAGGAAAACATTGCCTGATTAACAGAGCACAAAAAGGAGGGGTGTTACATGGGGGAAAAATAACATCTTAAAATTGAACCTCTAATGCAATTTCACATTACATAACCCTCACCTTAGCCTAATAAACACGATAATAGTAATCCCCCTCTTTCTTTCCTTCATATTTGTTTTTTACCTTGTCACTTTTAGTAGTTGGGGGAATTTTTATTAAGGATGCTTCTGTGACACACATACATATATGCACCACATAAACATCATGACAAGATTCTTGCTCTTATGGCCATTAGGATATTACACTCCTTGCTTCCCATAAAGTGAAACACCTTTGTAATCGTAGGTGATGGAGCTTCAAAAAATTTGTAATTTCTAAACATCCCATGGATTTAGTCTACACTTTAAACCCTTATTCCCATGGTTTGGATATGGTTTTTAGTATGATAGCCCTCTATTATTCTAAAGTCATGTTGACTTGCCCTGCCAATTTCTAGTTCCCAAAGTCATTACTTGAGCCATCATGCACATCCTACCACCGACCCTTTTGGTTTAGAGCACTGGTCACCCTATTGGTCCTCGACTTTAGTTGTTTCCTAAAGTCGGGTCTTAATTTTTTCCCCAAGTGACTTAGGCTTAAGTCATCCATCCGTGAGGGTCAAATCATCATCAGCCTAACATTGGCCCCTTATTTAATGCTAACCTTGTCATGTATGCAAGTTTAGTGATTCATGACCATGGGAAGTGATCTTGACCGTACCCCACCAGCTCGCAGATAATAAATGATGACCAGTTATGAAGTGCGAGGACCATGAGATGAAGAAAAGTGTTCTCATATGGATGTGGGGCCCATTCTCCACTATCTGACTTATTGCCTGTGGTTCTGAACTGACGGCCAAGATTGAGTGTTAGGGACAATATCGATTTTTCCCCGTTGGATCACAAGGAAAAGGTGAAGGGTCATTAAAGGCTATGAGATTAGCGAGATCCCAACACGTGGATCAATCCACCAAGTTCATGAGATAGATGAAGCTTTCTGATGAAGAAGTTAACATATGAGGTGTATTGACGCCATTGGCAGGAGACAAATGAATGAAGCATTGCTGGAATTTAGACCCAATCAGCCCAATGTGAGTCATTTGATCTACCACCTCATCAAATGATCAATGGATGACATTAAAAATTAAAAAACAGGCTTGTGATAGTCATTTCACTCTACAACCAGTGGGCATTAATGATCTTCTCTTTCTAGGTACAATCAAATTGATCTACGTGCATGTGGAGACTTAATTGTCAATAATCATGAAGTATGATATGTAGATTTCCATGCACTTGAGAATTAAATGATGACAATATGCATGCCAATGAATTACCCAGTTTGCGTGTGTGTTTTCATTGAGCATAGATGATTGCTATCATCACATTGTTCAATAAATAGAAGTTGAAAGTTGCTATTTTTTCCATCGCAATTAGTTCTCAAGTTTTTTGAGTTCATGCAAAGAGTTGAGGTTACGAGTGTAAATTTTTCTAGTGGCAAGATGAACAAGTCTAGTGCTTCATCTATTCTAGCACGGAGGTCTTCTCGACTGAATTTACAAAGATTCCATGGGTAAGACCTAGAGCAAGGACGAAGCACTCATAAGGATATCCACAGCAAGGGATTTTTACGTATCGCTACCAGATGTAGCCTCTAATTGAAGGGTCAAGTTGTGAGATCAAAGGAAAAGGGAGAAAAAGGAGAAGAATTTGTTGGGCCCTCCAACATAATTCAATGAAAACTTCGATATGGTCATGGCTCCATTGGATGAAAAAAATTTCCCATTGACATCACTAGTACCTCATGACTCTGGGCCGAGCTCTATCCCTTGGAGCAAAGGTATTTTTCATCCTACCTTTAGCTATCAAACTCCTAGTCGGCGAGATGGTGTTGTGCTAAAACGAGACAAAGACGAGGAAGGATTTGAGGATTCATCTCCAACCCTCGCTACAATGTGAAGTTGGTGCGTGTATCATGGATAGTGTGTTGGTGGTGGAAGGTCTTCTGGTTATTAAAAAGGTGGTGTGTGAAATGAAATTTTTGTGTTGTTTGATAATTTCTATGGTGGTTGCTTTCTCTTTGCATGTGTGGTTGGTTTTTTGAGATGTTTGATGCTGACTATGTGCCTTCATAGTAGTACGAACATTAAATTTTCTACATACATAGCAGTCAAGGGAAATTTTGGTGACACTTTATTTCACCTTGTGGCAACTATTGCAATTGTGGTTTCCCCATTTCAACATAATTAACATGTGGGGAATTTTCAAATGCAGATGAAATTTAAATTGAAATGAAATTTTGTAATGTGATATGCATTTCGAGCCAGAATCGTGTCTTATCCCTTGTCCAATAAAAGGGAATTTAGGGCTCATTTGTAGGGGTTCTAGGATTTTGATTCTTTAGGTCTTATATGCAAAAAGGGCATAAATTAGAAGAATACAAAAAAAAGATTGGTCGAATTGTCTTGGTCTTTGAATTGTGCATATGAAAATCTTAAATAGTTTTCTAGAAATTATTGATATTGAAATAGATTTCATGCATAATTCATATACTCTTCTCTATACATCTTGCAAATTTTGAATATAAATATCAAGTATATCATTTTCATCTTCAAATGCTTCATTTGAATGCATGCCTTTACTTATGCTTTGGTTCAAAGAATCAATTAAATGCTTAAATGAGGCCATGGATTTGTGAAAATTTATAGAGGATTTGGTAAGAAGTGATGTGTTATGTATAGTGAGTTTTCATAATGCAAATCCTTATGGAAATAGTTCAAAATTATTAGATTTAAAGAATTTCTTTATGATTAATTGTAAGATGTATGATTCTATTGCCCAATTGATGAAGACACTAGTCTATTTATTATGGTATTTGTCCTATGAATGATAATGTTAGTATATCAGGTCGTGGACTCAGGGTTAGAATACAAATCTCTTAAAATTCATTTACTATGAGGCATGTATGAGATATATTCTCCTTGTTCTTGGTAAATTAAATGTTATTTGCTTAAATATTAGCTAACTTTTGAGTGAATTACATTGTTTACCCTGCATAGGAACCGATCTATGGTTTTTTATGTCATTCATTGAGATAGTCAAGTGAAATGTTGAAAGGAACACCCTCCTAGGTCCCACAAAGCCTAAAGTGTAGAAGATTCTAGTCTTTGATTGGATCTTGTTAGTTGGCCATTTATTTTAAGGGTCTTGAGTATAAGAGTTGGCTACTCTTTAGAGACCCCTTAGGTGCACTAGAAAAACACCAACAAGGTGGTGACTCTATTGGGGAAATTCTCATTCTCCAAATGCAGATAAATTGCAAAGTCAAAGAGTGAAGTGAATTTGAACATCTTGTGTAGATATTGAAAAATTCTTGAACCTGGTAGATAATTTGAGTGCAGCAAAGATTGAAGGATCCAAACGTGACTCTGCTATGGAAGATAGCCTAGAATGTGTACTATTTGTAAAAGAAAATCTCATTTGAAGTTCAATCCTCTTTAAAGGAGGTGGTGACTCTGACTCAAAAAATATAATAAAGCATACCACAATTAGACAAATATGTAGTTTTAAAGACAAGGAATAGTTAGTTGTTGCAAATTACCAGGTACTTTCATAGAATTTGAAGAAATCAAAGCATATTATGAGTAAATTGGGATAAATTTCCCATGTTCGAGATGTAAATGATTCCCTAATAGGTGAATTAGCACTTAATGAGAGAATAGTAGTAATAATTCAGAATGCCTAAGTTGTGTATAAGTTGAAATTTATACATTATGAAAAAAGAAGCATGTTAAATTGTTAGATATTAGGAAAAATTCATAAGGATTACACTTGCTATAGGCTTAGGATCATATTTACAAAAGGAATTGATGTAATATTGTATAATTGCATAGTATATTCTAAATTCCTTTTCAAGAATTAAAGGTGAATTATCAATTTATACTATCTAGTGAAAATATGGACAAGAGTATACAAGGTGAACAATCGTTCTCCCACCAAGGTAATTTTAGTATTGGTAGGTATAGGGCCCTTGAATTTCACAATATTTATGGATATCCAAATATTGTACCACCCAAGATCAGGAATAAAATTCCAAAGTTCAGTGGTGACAAGTCAAAATCAGCAAGAAAGCATGTGCAAGAATTTGCGAATGTGATGGGTGATTACAAAATAGATTCTGAAGATGTGGCTATGAAGTTGTTTGTTCAATCACTGAAATGAGATGCAAGAGACTAGTTCTCCTTCTTGCCAGTTTCTTCTATACATTGTTGGAAAGAAATTATGCCAGTCTTCGTGGACCAGTTTGGTGAAAGGGTAAATCCAAGTGTTGCAAGGAACAATTTTATGGATATTTCCTGGGATAAGGAGGAATTAATCCTTGCTTTCAATCTTAGATTTGCAAAGGTCATAAGGGAAATCCATGAACATATGAGGTCAAATGATGTTGAATTTTTGGTTGTATATTTGGGAGCATTTGATAGTAAGATGAGTTTCTTGTGAGGGATAAAGAGCCTGCTACCTTGCAGCAAGCCTACCAAGAGGCTGTGAATATTGAGAACAATTTGAAATACCCAATCATGAGGAGGCCTCTGATTGCTAGCAAAAGTAGGTCTAATAGAATTCAAACTATTGAGCTAAACCAGTTAAGAAATAAAAGTGTTTTTCAAGAAAAGGAGCTCATAAATGTTACATTTGCATTACTCCCATGAGATGTAGAACATGAGCAAGCATCAACCTCACATCAACCAAGGTCAGGAAGGGATTATTTAATTTTCTATATTAGAAAGTTTAATGAGATAAAGAGAGATGCAAATGAGTCACCATATGACTTGTTTTCAAGATTCTTGGATGTTTTGATGGAGATACCAAAAAAATTTAGGCCTAATGATTTAATGTGCATTAATTTTTTTTGTGAAGCCTACAAATCAGGAGCAAGCCAATGGTCTAAGAATCTGAAGCCCCATAGCATTGATTAAGTAGTGGATTGGATAAACACTGTGGAAGATATTGAGAATAGTTATATGCCCCTAGTTGTTTCCAAAAATGGGGGACAATAATTTCCATAGTGAGGAAAATCAAAGGCTAAGATTGATAGATCAAGGAGGAGTATCAGAGTTCGAACAATTGACTATTGAATGTTGTCATTTTGTAAGCAACATAGAAGCATACTCATGTATGAGTATTGCAGATGAAGATACAAGGTGTGAAGATAGGGAAATATTGCCTAATTATATTCCTTGGGATGTCATAGGCTACGAGCAAACACAAGAGGTACATAGTGGAACCTCACAAATTGATTTAGTTAGGAATAATGATACATCAATCAGTGATGGGAATGCACTTGGTCTCAATTATACAACACAAATGAGGAATCAAAGGGATGAGATCAAACTTGGTCAATTTTCTATTGAATATGATTCTTCTTATGAAATGGAGATGGATTCTCTTGCTTCTAGTAGGGGATATGTTAATATCCGTAATGGGGTATGTTTTCGAGGAAGTGATAAATTATCCTCATGTGAAGAATTTTATGAATGTGGATCAATTGTTATGAGTGCAAATGATGAAGAGGATATTGAAAGTGTTTCTCTCTATTCTTCAAGTGATTACACTAATTTTGAATGCACTGATGATCAAAATGATTGGGATCCTAGCACTAAGAAATATGAGATACATGTGACCATCATGAAGGTATGGAAAAATCATTTGTTTGATGAACTTACATTGGACAATGAGGTCATAAATGATGATTCCTATTGGTGTAGAAACAATCACCTTTTCGAAGAAAATCCAGATGAGTACCTAGCAAGAACTATTAGGTAATGTGTTATGGATGGTACAAATAAGAATCAAGTTGATGCAAAGGTTGATAGTTTTACCTTTCAAGATGTCAATCCTGACTTCATAGTTTCACAACTAAATGAAAGATGTGACAACACAAGCACTGATGAATTGGTTTACCAACATGTGATTGAACAAATTATACATAATTAGCATCAAGAGAATGACTCAAACTTGCTGACATCTACATGTGACAATGACTCACATGATAAAGAAGTTTAAGATCTTGATGGTAGTTTTGAATTTGTTATTACTTTCAAAGGGGATGCAAATGATTATCTTGATTTCCCTATGGTAACTAGCCATGTGCTTCAAAAGATGGTTGAAGTTTCAACCACTTGGTTTCCATATGTTGATATGTTCCTAGACATTAAAGGAAGTCCATTCTTGGATGACCAAAAGGAAAACTAGGATGAATACATGAATGATTAGGAAAAATCATTTTATGCTTAGGATAAGGAATTATTTGATGATTTTGCAGGATATGTTAATATTCCAGGATTATTTGTCCCATGTGAAGGACTGTTCAAAGGTATGGACAACTAGAGGAATGATGTTAGTGAAGTATGAAGTTGCATTGCAATTTTTTGTTGATGCACCCTACCTTATGAATCTTATTATGGAACTTCTTTCACCCCCCAAGGACAACACTTGTGATAAGCAGATGGAAGGTATGCCTGATTCTATGTATCTTTTCCCCAATCTTGTAAAAGGTTGTCCAAGTATTAGCCAAAGTGTATGCCTGATTCTACCCCAGTCTACTTCAACCTGAGATGTGGATTCTTGCTATACCCACAAGGGGTATATGTCCCCGAGCATGAGCCACTGATGGAGCTTCCAAAATTTTGTAATTTCTAAGCATCCCATGGATTTAGTCTACACTTTAAACCCTTACTCCCATGGTTTGGATAGGGTTTTTCCTGTGATAGCCCTATATTCTTCTAAAGTCATGTTGACTTGCCCCACCAATTTCTAGTTCCCAAAGTCATTACTTGAGCCATCATACACATCCTACCACCGACCCTTTTGGTTTAGAGCACTGGTCACCCTATTGGTCCTTGACTTTAGTTGTTTCCTAAAGTTGGGTCTTAATTTTTCCCCCAAGTGACTTAGGCTTAAGTCATCCATTCGTGAGGGTCAAGTCATCATCAATCTAACATTGGCCCCTTATTTAATGCTAACCTTGATGTGTATGCAAGTTTAGTGATTCAAGACCATGGGAAGTGATCCTAATTGTACCTTTCCTACTCAATGATGATAAATGCTAGTCGGTTATGCAGTGTGAGGACAACAAGATGAAGACGCATGTCCTCATATAGACGTGGGGCCCATTCTCCACTATCTGGATTATTGCCCATGGTTTTGAATTGATGGCCAAGATTGAGTGTCAGGGACACTATCCACTATTCCCCACTGGCTCGAAAGGAAAAGGTGAAGGC
The DNA here is from genome assembly GCA_007258455.2 of Sequoia sempervirens. Classification (NCBI taxonomy): domain Eukaryota; kingdom Viridiplantae; phylum Streptophyta; class Pinopsida; order Cupressales; family Cupressaceae; genus Sequoia; species Sequoia sempervirens. The sequence continues at coordinate 42,783 of VDFB02060580.1, forward strand.
TCGTTAAAGGCTACAAGATCAATAAGATCCCGACAAGTGGATTATTCCACTGATTTCATGAGATAGATGAAGCTTGTCGATGGAGGAGTTGCCATCTGAGGTGGATCGATGCCATTGGCTAGAGATAAATGAACAAAGCACTATTGGAATTCAAACCCATTCTTCCTAATGTGAGCCAATTGATCTACCACCTCATCAAATGATCATGTATGTGCAGGATCATGATGGGCCAAAAAGTGGCGATATGATGGGTTTGTGTAGGGTATGTGGTTGACAACAATTTTTTTACCCAAAATTGATGAAACGAAAAGGGTTTTTGAAGGAGATTCTCAGCTTTCTACCAATATAAATTATGGTTTAATTTGAATTTAATAAATAATTATTATTCATTTTCTACTTGAATTATGACTAAAGTCTTGATTGATAGGCTGATTGAAAAACATCTATAGCTTTCAAATGGTATCACATTTTTTGAATCTGAAACATGCATCACATTCTATGCTTCACATACTATAGGATTAAAAAAAATGAATTTCATGAAGTTTTGACCAAGTTAAGGTGGTGAGACATACGAGTTTTTTTTTAAATGTTGTAATAAAAATCATAATTAATTATTTACTTGGAAAAAATTACAAAAAATATGCATCACATCCAACATGAATACTCTACTTATATCTAAAATCTTATAAAAAATATTATCATTTTATTGTGGTTAGGGTGGTTAGAGGACATCTACTTCTTATTTTTCCCGAAATTTCAAATTTTAACCAAATAGATTTAAAAAAATAAACCTAGTAGTTTAGAAACTACATTCAATTTTCTACAAATTCTATTCTTACATATTTTTGAAATAATATAGATAACTTATTCAATTTTTTATGTCAAGTTTCCTAACTTTGTTTTTTCTAAGTTTTTTTGCCACTTAAGGGCCTATTTTTTCCATGATGATCTTGCACATACCCGATCAATGGCTGACATTCAAAATTGATAAATAGGAACATGATAGCCACTTCACTCTGTAACCAATGGGAATTAATGATCTAATCTATACAGATGTGATCAAATTGATCTATGCTCATGTGGAGACTTAATTGCCAGTAATCATGAAGTATGATATGTAGATTTGTATGCACTTGAGAATTAAACGGTGACAATACACATGCAAATGAATTGCCTAGTTTGCATGTGTGTTTTCATTGGGCATTGATGATTGATATCATCACATTGTTTAATAAACAAAAGTCGAAAGTTGTTATTTTATCCATCACAATTAGTTTTCAAGTCTTTTTAGTAGATGCAGAGAGCCAAGGTTACGAGTGTAAACTTTTCTAGTGGTAGGATGAACAATTTTGGTGCTTCATTTGTTCCAGTGTAGAGGTCTTCTCAACTCAGTTTACAAAGGTCCCATGTTGAAGACCTGGAGTAAGGATGAAGTGCTCATAAGGATATGCATGACAAGGGATCTGTACCTATAGCTACTAGATGTCACCACTAATTGAAGGTTCAAGATGTGAGCTTAGAGGCAAAGGGAGAAAAAGGAGAAGAATCTATTGGTCCCTCCAGTAGAATTCAGTGGAAACATCAATATGGTTGTGGCTCTTTTGGATGGAAAAACTCTCCCATTGCCATCATGGACAACTCATCTAAAACTAAGATAGAGGTAGATTCCAACTACTACTAATACCTCACGACTCTTGGCCAAGCTCAATCCCCTAGAGTAGAGGTATTGTTTGTCCCACCTTTAGCTGTTAGGACTCCCAGTGGGTAAGATGGTGTTGTATTGAAACAAGATAAAGATGAGGAAGGAGTTGAGGTTTCATCTCCAACTCTCACTATGACACGAATTGGGCAAGTGTATCATGGATGTTGTGCTGGTGGTGGTAGGTCATCTGGTTGTTAAAATGGTGGCATGTGAAATGATTTTTTTTTGTTGTTTGATCATTTTTGTGGTAGTTGCTTTCTCTTTGCATGTGTGGATTTTTCTTGAGGTGTTTGATGTTGACTGTGTGCCCTTGTGGCAGTACGAATGTTAGATTTTTTGCTTACATGGAAGCCAAGGGAAATTTTTGTGGAACTTTATTTCTCCTCAAGGCAGATGTTGCAATTGTGGTTTCCCCCATTTCAACGTAATCGACATTTGGGGAATTTTGAAATGTAGATGAAATTTGAACTAAAATGAAATTTTGCAATGTGATATGCATTTTAAGTCATAAGCTTGTCTACTCCCATTTCCTATAGAATGGAATTCAAGGCTCATTTGCAGGGGTTCTAGTCTTTTGATTCTTTAGGTCTTATATGTGAAAAGGGTAGAAATTAAAAGAATATCAGAAAATAGATTGGTCGAATTGTCTTGGTCTTTGAACTATACATATGAAAATCATAAATAGTTTTGTAGAAATTACTGATATTGAAATAGATTTCATGCATAATTCATATACCTTCTCTATACATCTCTTACAAATTTTTAATATAATATCAAATATATCTTGTTCATCTTCAGATGCTTCATTTGAATGCATGCCTTTATTTCTACTTTGGTTCAAAGAATCAGTTAAATTATTAAATGAGGCCATGGATTTGTGAGAGTTTATAGAGGATTTGGTAAGAATTGATGTGTTATGTATAGTGATTTTTCATAATGCAAATCCATATGGAAATAGTCCAAAATTATCAGATTTAAAGAATTTCTATATGACCGATTGTAAGATGCATGAATCTAGCACCCAATTGATGAATACACTTCTATTTTTTATGGTATTTTTCATTTGAATGATAATGATAGTATATCAGGCTATGGACTCAGGGTTAGAATAAAAATCTCTTAAAATTCATATACTATGAAGCATGTATGTGATATATTCTCCTTGTTCCTAGTGACTTAATTGTTGCTTGCTTAAATATTAGCCAACTTTTGAGTGAATTACATTATCTACCCTTCATAGGAACTGATCTATGATTTGCTATGTCATTCATTGAGATAGTCAAGTGAAATTTTGAAAGGAACACCCTCCTAGGTCCCACAGAGCCTAAAGTTTAGAAGATTTCAGTCTTCGATTGGATCTTGTCAGTTGGCCATTCATTTTAAGGGTCTTGAGTATAAGAGTTGGATACTCCTTACGGATCCCTTAGGTGCACTGGAAAAACACCAACAATAGGTACAACCAAAAATGACTGTCCTGCATGCAATTCATCATTCAAAATACCCTTCTTCTCTCTCATTCATTCAGTCTCTCATTCCTTTCAATCCAGCTTCATTCTTGCAAGTATGAAACAAGCATGGCCAAATACTAAAAAATAAATTATGGAAAATCCTGAAACAAGCTTAATTCTAGGACATGAGACAGATGGAACCAACTAATATATAATAAATGATGAGAGCCCAAAAAGCATAATACATTTCTTCCAATGCAAAATTGCTTTCTAGACATTAAATAGTAGTTTCAATTAGGCAAAGCACATGGAAAACCATAGAGCATAAACTAAATCCAAAAACAATGGATAAAGAAATTTTAGGCTGATCCTCTTTCACTACTTTGGAAAATTTATCTTCTTCACAACATCGAATATCTGGCTAGAATGGAAATTACACATATTCCAAAGGATATCCAAGCTGGTAGAATATACTCTGAATGACTGACAGACCAATAACAAGAAAAAACTTCTTGCATCAATGAAAGTATATCAAATTCCAGAGAGATTCCTCTAGTATATGCACACAAGATTTAGTTCAAAGTCGGACATTTCCATAGCAGTAATAAGTCAATATCATGTTGTTAGAAACCCCTGCCAAGTGACTGTCTAAATTGGGACATTGAAGGATCATCAAAAGCAATCTAACACAAGACATACAAGTAATCTTTCTGTATACTTTTAATACTGCAAAAGCCATGATATTGTTCAAGATTCTTGCATGTTCATGGCTCTCTCATCTTTTTCTTGGTGTTGAACACTCTTTCAACTTATCAAGCCCTTAAATGGAGTGTAACGATTCCTTATTGTATTTATCAATAGAGAAGGGAAATTCGCTACTCATGAGTCACTTTATTCTCAAGAGATTTCCAAGGGGTGAACTACCATAATCTACCTTAGGGAAAAAAGAGAGAGTTTTAGACTCAAAAAGAGTAGGCCATAGAGGTTTTCTTGACAAATTGGCAAGTTTTTGGCCGAAGGATGTCAATGCAACAAATGGACAACAACATGGCACACTAGAGTCCCAAAGGTGTGCTAGCATCTCGTACAGACTAGAAACTGAGTTTATCACAAAAATATTAAAGTGTCTAGTTCTATCTCAACTACCAAGAACTCTTGGAATATGGGGAAAATCATAGAAAGTAATGGAACTAACATACAATAAAGTATAAATGATAAAGATAAAGAGAAGAAATAAATTTCTTACAACCATGCAAGTAATGAAGCCTCTAGCAAGGAAATATATTCAATACCTACATATATAAGATTGGGAGAAAAATTTAGGGCTATATAGGGGTTTCCCTCAGTCAAACCCTCATTTTGGTGTTCCCACCTCCATGAACAACTAGATAGATAGAGAGAGTGAGCAAAGTAAGAAAATATGAATTGATATAATCAATCCTTGATCAAGAAAGAGAGCTTGTATCATGAGATAGAGATGTAATTGATAGGGGATGTGAGAAATCCCAAGATGCTTGCAAGAAGAAGATAAGGGAGATAAAGTTGTAAGAGCTAAGGGAGTTACAAAGAGTAGTATAAGAGTTTGAGTGTGATGTTGTAGAAATCTCAATGGAGCTATACAAGTAAGATATCAAGACAAAGGGAAAAGGTAGAAGCCAGAGCCAAAGCTAGAGAGGTCTATAGAGAGAAAATGAAGTGAAAATTTAGAATTTAAAGAGAGTATAGGAGGGAAAAGAAGCTTCTTGAGCCGTTACAAGGTCTCTTGGGCCATTACCACCAATAAAGGTAAGTGACAAGTGGAAAAAATGCATGTAAATAGTCGTTTGAATGTTGAAATGTCACAGGATGCTAGCACAATGCATGGATGTCTGTGTGATGTGCTAGTGTCGAGACACATATGACTACAAAATAATGAGAATGGGAAAGGAACAAGGTTTGATGCAAAGCTAACACATGAGGGTAGCTACTGAAAAGGGGTCCTCAACATCTTGAGAGGGAAAAAGGTTGATGTAGGGGATAAAATGATCCCACAAAAGTGCTAAGGGAGTGGACACTAAAGTGGATACAAGAATGTATGTGAAATTGCAAGGGGTTCAATTTTATGACATTACATTATCATTCTTAGTTAAGTAGCATAGAAATATATTGCATGTCTTCTTTCTTTCTCTTGTCATTCTATGTTGTCAATTTTTTATTTCTCTATCTTGTTGTCTCTTTGGTTTTCCATGGAGGTGGAAACACCAAAATAGGATTTTGTCTAAGGAAAGACCCAAACAACCCCAATAATTTTTACTATTTTTGTATGTGTAGGTTGTTTATGTAGAGCTTTACAGGAGGCTTGATATCATTGGATGACCCATGAGTTCATCTTTCTCTCCTTTTTTTAATGTCAATTCATTTCTTTAGTATTATTTCATTAGCTATAGTATTCTTCTTGGTGTACTTTTCTTTATTTCCTAAATTCTATTTAGTTTAGTAGAATTGTTAAACTTCAGTTTTTGAGTAGTTAGTAGGTCCTAAAACATAGAAAAAAGGGGGAGGTAAACCCTAAATGGGTGATTGAATCAAATGGATTCACTTATCATTTTTTACTAGTTGTTTCACTCAAGTATGAGAAGTAAAATACATAAATAACAATAAAAAATAAATCCTAACTATTATAACAACAATAAAGAATGTTTTAAGATGTTGAAATCATGTGTATCTTACTAAAAAAGTGTTGTTTCAGGCCTCATTAAGGACCCATTCACCTAGTGGTGAATGGGTCTTTTCTAGGGTTCCAAAAAAGTGGTTTCTAGGTTCCATTCTTCAATGTATGCACTCCCAGATCCTAGGTGTTCAGCTCCCAAAATTCAGAAATAAATTATGTAGAGTACTTTCCTTCATCTTGTGATAAAGATGAAAAATTTTACAACTTTGTATTCTTGAAATTTTTTGCAATTTTCTTTCTCCACTTGATCTTCAATCTAAAACCTACAATCTTACATCAATAGAGAATAAAAATTAAACCTTTTTTTGGTAATTAAACCTTATGATAAAATAATGAAACATGATCATGAAACATGAAACATGAAACAATGATACATTTGATGAAGTCTTGGAGTACAAATCAGCAATCTGGCATGAAGTGTCCATAAAGAATGTAGATCTTGATCTTTAATTTTGATGTGAAACAATGCTTGAACTAGATCTTCAATGCTATATCAACATATTAGATCAATAACATGCATGATACACTATTCCTTTGACATGATGATAAGACCTTTGATTGTTGCAATAAAACCTTGTTAATATTCTCTTGAAATCCTTTGAAATGATCTTGAAATGCTCTTGTAAATGGTCACTTGAATTCTCTTAAGGTCACTTGAAATTGCTAGGTGTAACTATGCGAATTAACTTTATATTTATACTTAGCTTAAGATTTAATATTGAAATTCAAATAACACAAGCTGACATCAGATTTAGGATTTGAAATCACTAAAATATTATGAAGAATAAGTTTAAAAAGGGGGTGTCCTAAGTTAAGGAGGACCCATTTTCCATAGGGCGAATGGGTCCTAGCACACTCAACTAGGAAAAGTTTCAGGGATATGAAATAACATGTAAAAAGGGGGTCCTAGGACCTAGGAAGGACCCATTCTCCAAGTGGCAAATGAGTCCTAGGTCACTATCCTTAGACACAAACCTTACCAAATGAAGTGTTGTATAACATTATTAATGAGTGCCAGGATTTATCCCTCGAAGAATGCAATAAATTAGGACTAGATTTGAATTTAAGGGGCCAATTAAGCTCAATTAATCTTAATTAATTAATAAATCCCTATATTAGTATAGAAGTGTAAAGATACACTTTACAACACCGTAAATAAGGCATCACTAAGTATATTTTGTTAAGAAGGGCCCTAGACTTAATGTGAATGTATAAAAAACATTACAACACTAAATCAAGGCAACATTGGGCTCATTTATTATTAATTATTAAAGAAAAGGGATATGTTTTCCTTTCTACATTTTGGACCAACTTTAGTGAGATTTTTCCCCTATGACAAAATAACACTAAAGTGGACATTCAAGACACTTATGTATACAATAATGACAAAGATACACAAGAATATTGTATCAAAGACAAACAAAAACAAAGAAAAACAAAGGATCAAGCTTCAACCATTCCAACACAATGTGGAATGCGGTTGTTTGTTTGAGAAAAGAGTCGAGCTTCGAAAGTCTATCCAACATGATGTAGAGTAGGTCTAGGCTGTTTGCCCAAAAAAATGTTTACAAGTAGAACATGATGTCTACTATGCAAATGACACATATGCACGCTCACTCTAGGGTAGTGGAACCTCAGACCATCCACTAGGTGAGTACCCCAAAAAGGTGGAAAATGAGAGATTCATATTAGCCTCCATATCATATCAAAGTTATCCCCTATACAACTTCGATAAGGCACCACAATGCTATATTCTTATGAGTATTATGTCTATAGTTTTTTTTGTTTAAAAGGATCCTATTTCATGTAAGTTCTTCTTCTTAGGGAGTATCATGCCTAATTTCTCTACATTAATCATCAAAGCTTGCACCTCTCTGATAGTCTTATGGGAAATTCAGTGAATGGGGGATGAATTTGTGCCTTGCTGAATAACCTCAGGGATTTTTATAGAAATCCAACTCTTCTTTGTGTTTTGGGAAAAGGAATACTAAACCATGAATAAAACATGAAAATGGAGATGCACCAAAGCTTTTACAACATTTCAAACCTAACTTATTCACTATGAATGATATAATAGACACAAAGTGCCACGAGCCCTTATTTATTGGGAAGAGAATGGGCAACAAAGGCTTAGTACAAGCACATTGTAGTCTTAAATTAAATCTCCCCATAGGAAGCACCCATTAAGGTTTGATAAAACATAGGAAAACCCTTCAAGTTAACAAAAATATCCAAAAAATGATAGAAACCCTTTCTCCTTTTACAACATAATATGATTTAAATAAATAATTTTATAGAAAATGGAAAAGTTCAAAGACATAATCTAATTTTGAAAGCTATCATTCAACATAGAAGCTTACAACGTGGAAATTAGCTACCCCAAATATCAAAATTTGACAAAGGCCATAACATGCATGGTTTTAAAGATTTCTTTAAAATAGATCAAACTTCAATATTAAATAAACTAAAAAACAAAGGTCGGATGAAAATCTGATGATAGTTTGAGTTAAAATATAACATGCCAAAGAGTAATAGTATTTTATAAAAAATTATACTTTTCAAAACATAAAAACTCCCTACTAGATCAATCTACTTCAAAAAGGTTTTCGAAGTAACTTTTATCTTACTCTTTTGAATCTTATGTTGCCAACCCCTATTTATAACTAGAAGAAGAGAACACCACCACCAACATTCTAGAAGTATAAAATAACATGTGCCTACACCTCATAGCCCATGATCCTATCTTAGATCTTGATTAGATTGTAGAAATATTTTCTTCTTAAGTCCCAACTTCTTTATTAATGTCCATTTATATATTTAGCAAAGATTGCAGTCAAAAAATAATCTGATTCTAACACAGCCTAGCAAAAATTTGATCGATCAATCATACAGATTAATGGTGCTAACTCAAAGGTTCCAGTCTGAAGATAATACACCCACCACATTCTAACAAACTCAACTTGAGGAGATCATTTTGCAAATATTAAAGCTGCTCGAATGAATAGATGACATGTTGAGTAGGTGGGTAATCTCAGATTTATGAGAATGACTTTGAAGAGAATACCTACCAAGAAGACACATGTCTCAACTTGTGCCCAAAGGAAAGTGATACAAAAGATGCGCAACCACCATGTTGTGCTCTGCATTCCTTTTGAAGTAGTCTTCTCTTCATTAAGCACAAACTTCTCTTGAAACCAGAAAGGTAAAAGCTAAAAACATAAAAGATTAAAAGAAAAATTTTCTTTACAGTTCTGGTGACTCACAAGGGGCCTTTTCTTGTGGAGGGATGAATATAGAGCTCTAGTAACTCTTGGAGTTTGAGGAATGAAAATTTTTATACTTCCTAATCCAAATTAGTGGGTCAGACGAGAGTGCAGAGAATCTCGTGTGTTTGATCCAACTCAAAAACTTCCTTAAAAGAAACACCTCCCCACCTTGATGAAACAACCCCATTGTGGTAATATAGCCAAGAAAGAGGAAGTATCACCTTCTCTATTTCATCAACAATGGGTGATGGGCTTATACCTAGGAGTAATATAGAAGTATGGACCTTGTGTCTGATTGCATCAGCTACTTTCTCGATTGATAGTGCTCCTTTGTCTAATGAGAAAAGGGTTGGTAATCTGAATTCAAGCAGAACATTAAAATCCATTTTGATCTCATTGAACTTTCTATTCAACACTTCTTGGAATTTTTGTGTTTTTCAATGACCTTGTAACAATTGAAAAATTCACTTGCTTTCCTTGAGGTGATCGTCTGATGAAGAATTCATGTGCCTCCTAAAGACTCTTCAGTGGCTTTGCATAACCTAGAAATTAGGTTTTTTGATTTCTCATCCTGGGGAGCATAAATTTGTAGAATTTGGTTAGTCACCAAGACAACCTTCTCTTCTAATTCTTGAGCATCCCTTAGAAATCACAAGACTGGCTTTAGAGCAAAAACTACAACTATGATCCTTTCCCAATGTGTGGATATCAATATTTTCAATATTGGGAGGATCTCGAATCCTTACACTGCATCCAATTCCTAGTGGAATTGAGATTCCCTTGCCTTCATATTCTCCTCCATTTGGTTCTTCCCCTGGAGGGTGTTTTCTTAGTTTAGAGGTCAACCTTTCGACCTCTTGATTGTGAGTTTGCAAAATGGACTTGATCTCCTACTTCTCTTGTTTTTCCCTCTTTGTTTATGCTAGGGCCTCTCTTAGATTGTTTGAAGCTTGAGTTTGGAAACTATCCAATTCTTCCTACATGGTCTCCTGGATACATTGGTATTCTCCATTCCTCTAGTGTTCAGTAGCAAGGTCAACCATTAACTTTTCTATCTCTACATAAAGCCAACTCTATTCATCTTGGGCCTCCTCAAGAAACTTAGCTGCTTCCCCCTACTAATCTTGTATTTTCCTTATATGATCCATTTCCACCTCTTTGCCTTTGATATTTTCCTACAGTCTACTCACTGGGTATGTGCAGGATCATGATGGGCCAAAAAGTGGCGTTATGATGGGTATTTGTAGGGTATGTGGCTGACAATTTTTTTTACCCAAATTTGATGAAATAAAAAGGGTTTTTAAAGGAGATTCTCAGCTTTCCACCAATATAAATTATGCTTTACTTTTTTTTTTTTTTATTTGAGAGAATTGCCGACCCTATAAACTAAATTTTAAATAAGACTAGAACTTATTGACATTTTCTATTAGGGCCCCGCCCTAAATTATGCTTTACTTTCAATTTAATAAATAAATATTATTCATTTTCTATTTGAATTACGACTAAAGTCGATTGATAGACTGATTGAAAAACATCTATATCTTTCAAGCGGTATCACATTTTTGGAATCAAAACATGCATCACATACATTAGCATACTATAGGATTAAAAAAAGAAAATTGAATTTCATGAAGTTTGACCAAGTTAAGGTGGACATACAATTTTTATATTTTTTAAAAGTTGTAATAAAAATTCATAATTAATTATTTACTTGGAAAAATTATAAAAAATATGCATCACGCCAGACATGAGTCCTCTACTTATGTCTAAAATCTTATAAAAAATAATTATCATTTTATTGTGGTTAGGGTGGTCAGACAAACACCTAGTTCTTTTTTTTTCCCTGAAATTTAAGTACTACTGCATTGAAATTTCAAATTTTCATCAAATATATATATATATTTCAAATAAACCTAGTAGTTTAGAAAATACATTCAATTAGCTACAAATTCTATTATGAAATATTTTTGAAATAATATAGATAATTTTTTCAAATTTTTATGTCAAGTTGCCTAACTCTGATTTTTCTGTAATTTTTGCCACTTAAGGGCCTATTTTTTTCATGATGATCCTACACATACCCCACTGTTTCCTTTACATTTACCAAATCTACCTCACACTTCTTTAATTTCTTGTCAAGCTTCTCCTAATCAGTATAGACCACTTTCTATGTGGCCTTAGCTAGAACCACTTTGTCGCACGGGTGAGTTTCACTTAAATCTAGGCCCATAGCTCTCATGTTGTAATCTTCCATCTACATTTCTCCTTCTAGCTTGGATAGTGACTTCCTGGTAGCAATCAATAGGGAATTTCACTCTTCATTGAAACAAGCCTTAATCTTCTTAGTATCTTGTTGTGGCATGGATTTTATCTATAGTTTCTATTTTCTAGCCTATCGAGCTAGCTTTGTCAAATTGAAATGGCCTCGAAGAATCTGTGGGATACCAATGCTTTTTACAACAATAGAAGTGCCTGGTGGTAGAAAAAATAGGGTGACAAAAGGAGGAGAGTTATCAAATAAAACAATGGGATACCATATGGGAATTGTAGAGGGGGAACACCCATTGTAGTGAAAGGGGAAGTGGGTGGAAAAGGGTATGTGTAGGATCATGATGGGCAAAAAAGTGGCAATATGATGGGTTTGTGGCTGACGACTTTTTTTTACCCAAAATTGATGAAATGAAAAGGGTTTTTAAAAGAGATTATCAGCTTTCCACCAATATAAATTATGCTTTACTATGAATTTAATAAGTAATTATTATTCATTTTCTATTCAAATTATGACTAAAGTCTTGATCAATAGACTGATTGAAAAGCATCTATAGCTTTCAAACGGTATCACATTTTTTGAATCCAAAACATGCATCACATTCTATGCTTTACATTATATAGGATTAAAAAAATAAAAAATGAATTTCATGAAGTTTTGACCAAGTTAAGGTGGTCAGACATATGGGTTTTTTATATTTTTTAAAATTTGTAATAAAAAATTCATAATTAATTATTTACTTGGAAAAAAACTACAAAAAAATATGCATCACATCAGAACATGAGTCCTCTACTTATATCTAAAATCTTATAAAAAAATATTATCATTTTATTGTGGTTAGGGTGGTCAGACAGACACCTATTTCTTTTTTTTCCCTGAATTTTAAGTACTACTACATTGAAATTTCAAATTTTCACCAAATAGATTTCTTATTTTCTTAAACAAACCTAGTAGTTTAGAAACTACATTCAATTTTCTATAGATTATATTCTTACATATTTTTGAAATAATATAGATAACTTATTCAAATTTTTAAGTCAAGTTTCCTAACTCTGATTTTTCTAAAATTTTTGCCACTTAAGGGTTTATTTTTTCCATGATGATCCTGCACATACCCAAAAAGTGACATTTTCCTAGAAGCAGATGGGTTTGGTGAAATTTGCAAGATGGACGCTTCATCTTTTTCAATGGGGGCTCTTGACCGAGTGATTAAATAATCAATCATGTCTGATGTGGATGATGCTCACTTAGAACACTAAGTTTCCTCATGGGGATCATTGTTGAATATGGTTGGGGGTTCATTTAAAATTAAAATATTGAAATCTTTGGATGGAAGACTCTTTTCCATAGACAAGGGTGAAGGAATGACCAAATATGTAGAGGCAGAAAAAAGAGGGGGAGCAAAACTTACTTGGGTTGCTAAAGCTGAATATCTTGGTGGAGCGAACTCCACTTCTTCCTCTCCTCTGGTTGGTTAACCAGATCCACCTAGGTTTGGAATTGTCTCATCTTTGTATGAGTGGAACAGTAGATTTAGATCCCTTGGTGGCCGATCCTACAAAAACTTGGCCTTCTGTAGCCGCAATGGACCTCTTTGGGGACCTTCGGGTCCTTATTCCCTTTCCTCTGGCACTGACTAAGGATGTGACCTATGAGTCCTTCTATTTCAACCCCTTTCCTTTGTCGATCTTTTGAGGTTAGGAAGTGTAAAGTGGAAGCTCTCCTTGTTCAATCTCTTGATTAGTCTCAAGATTACTATCCTTAGTGTCAACCTCTTTGTCATAAATTTCATCAAACTTTCCCTCATGTGGCTAGAGATCCCCATACATGGCATTGAGGTTATTCATTTCCTATTGGAACCTCCAAAAATATGCCCTCTTTCTCTTTGACCACCCTTGGCACTTCAATTGTGTACTTAGAGACTTGCCCATTAGAATGCTTAGATGGTACTCCACAGTCTTGATATAAAAGTCAAGCCATGGAGGCTGATCAAATGGTATGAATGCTAAGTTGATGTACAATTCTGACCTCTCCTCATTCAGATTAATTCTTGATTCAAAATACTCCAGAATTTTATTCCCCATAGTTGGGAGGTGCTTTATCAGGTTGTAGCTCCATGCATCACATATGATAACCAGGCCCAAGTGCACCAATTTTTCATAAGCACCTTTGGTGCCTTCCTTTTTATTAGTGTTATCTTACTGTTGGCAATGGCTAGGGGAGTTAGGTAAAGCCTTGTCTTGTGTCTTCCAACACCATAGGCGTTGTCGAAAATAGTTACCTGACGAAATGCATCCAAATTAAAAACCCTATTTGTTACAAATTTAGGGAGCCTAAAAGGCTCCTTAACAAAACCATAAAATTTGATGAATGCAAACTCAACTAGCAAAAAATCATCCATCGGGGTCTACGAGCTTTTTATCCATTGCAATACTTTAGGAGAGAAATAGATTGAAGGGTGTGGGTTCAAGTCTATGAGCACTAGCCTCATAAAATAATCCACAAACTAGTAATAATCTCATGTCTTTGAAAGCACACGGGTCTAGATGAAAATTGGCTAGTATGACCCCTTTACATCAAACCTAAACAATTACAAGTATCTTTCGAAGAACTCAAAGTTTTGGTGTAATATAAAATGAACCAACAAAGAAGAGTACTTGAACTTGCATTCAGTGCCATAATTACTTAGCTATTCCAACATCTTTTTAGTTATTATTTCTAGGAAATCATAACATTTCTAGCTCTTTTCCCACTTGAGCAAACTTAGCTAGCAAAATGATAAACCCTTTTATCATCATCGTAGCTGTAGATATAGGGGTATGTGCAGGATCATCATGGAAAAAATAGGCCCTTAAGTGGCAAAAAATATAGAAAAATCAGAGTTAAGAAACTTGACATAAAAATTTGAATAAGTTATCTATATTCTTTCAAAATATGTAAGAATAAAATCTATAGAAAATTGAATGTAGTTTCTAAACTACTAGGTTTGTTTAAATCTATTTGGTGAAACAGAAATTTCAATGTAGTAGTATAAATTTCAAAGGAAAAATAAGAAGTAGGTGTTTGTGGAGCCACCTAACCACAATAAAATGATAATATTTTTTTTTATAAGATTTTAGAAATAAAGTAGAGAGGACTCGTAATGCAGATGTGATGCATATTTTTTGTAATTTGTTTCCAAGTAAATAATTAATTATGAAATTTTTATTACAACTTTTTAAAATATAAAACTTCATTATCTAACCACCTTAACTTGGTCAAAACTTCATGAAATTCAATTTTTCTTTTTTTAATCCTATAGTATGCGAAGCATAGAATGTGATGCATGTTTTGGATTCCAAAAATGTGATACCGTTTGAAAGCTGTAGATGTTTTTCAATTAGCCTATCAATCAGGACTTTAGTCGTAATTCAAATAGAAAATGAATAATAATTATTTATTACATTCAAAGTAAAGAATAATTTATATTAGTGGAAAGATGAGAATCTCCTTTAAAAACCCTTTTCATTTAATCAATTTTGGGTAAAAAAAAAGTCATCAGCCACACCCTACAAATACCCATCATATCGCCACTTTTTGGCCCATCATGATCCTGCACATACCCATAGGCCAACATTATGAAAATGACTTGAGGATCTATTTTGAATTTCCTACATGGTAAACATAAATGGAATTGATCTCCTTCTGGCTTCTCCTCGGTTTCATCTTCATAAAAATCCAATTGTTTAGTTCTAGTGTTCTTGAAATATTCCATTGCTTCTTGGTTGAAGCTCTTGACACCCCAGTTTGTAGGGATACATAACATATCCCATATGGTTGCTATATTAATTGTAAACCTTATTCTACCACCGACTATAACCTTTATTTCCTTGTCAAACCTTCTAGCACACACATTTATCAGCTCTAGGCATGGGTGTACAGCGAGCAACATGAATTGTGGCAAACCACAATTCAAGAGCCATGATGCAAAACCTTTAACTACCCCATGTTTGATCATTCTTTGAAATGCCCCTTCCCTAAGGGTTTTAGGGTTTACCACTACCTTTGGGTCAAAAATGTTGTCTCTGAAATCTAGCATGACCTCTTTCTTAATATGGTCACTTTCCTATACTAGTTTCGTATGGGAAAAACATCATTCTTCTAGCACTGGGGCATTCACAAATGACTCTGTCCCAAAAATATTGACATAGCCTGGTCTTTTAGATGAGGGTCCAGCCTTTCTACCTAAAGTAGATGTTTTCATCATTGTTGTATTGAAAAATTATAGAGAGCTTCCTCAGAGAAATGAAAACTTGTGTTTCATTACTCAACTAAAATTGATTTTGTGGTCATTCAATTCTTCTTACACATACATGCATTAAGGAACTGTCATTGCCTTTGGCTTACTAAATGTTGCCGCTGAGGTGATACATGTGGAGTTGGGATCCGTATCACTCAAGAATGCCAAATTCACCATGAGAATTTAATTAGTACATTCTTCTTGAGCATCATCTTTTTATCAAATAATCTTAAATGTATTTTGAAAGCATGCTTTTAGCCATCAGAAGCATGCTTAAGTGGTGCAAAATACTCTAAAAAGACGTGAATATTTAATTTGTTCTAGGACTTAGTGTTAATCAACTTATTTTTCCATAAATAAGTATGTTGGCACTAACGATGACAATGGACACATGGCAGTGATCAATATAGGCAAGAATTTACTCCTAACGCTCAAATTTATTTCTCAAGGCTTGATGAATTTTTTTTCATATGATTTGTCTGTCAATCTCCAATTGCTTTGATATTTTTTGTTGTCATCCAATGGGTGATGGATTTTTGGTTGGTCAAGCTTGCTGGAATTCCTTTATATAAATAGCCCTGTCACCTTAGTGAAATATTCACTTTAAAAGCTCTTTTAGTTCGCAAGATTTCCTTGTTTTATCCTATTTCTCTAGCTTTAATCTATTTTATATCATGTCGTTTGGCCTAGGAACTCCCATTTGGCTCCTAGCATGAATGCCATAATATTCCTTCATTGGAAAAATTACCAGTGACTAAATTAAACATCTGGTGAGGAAGAATGACTGCCTTACTATGTTGGCGTTCAAGTGGGTGCTCGGCAAGGACTATGTGAAGGATGAGAACCAACCATGGTGTAACTCCAATGTTGCCTCTTGCTTTGTGGCCTCCCTTCTTGAATTGGATATATCCAAGCCTTAGATAATTGAGTCATGCCATGCCATATTTGACTCTCTATATTTGGATGAGATTAGTGAAGTCATGCAAGTGGCCATCCCTGGTGGCAATTTTCTGAACACCATGGACCTCTGTAGGAATGTCGATTATAGGGAAGACGTGGCTTGGCGGACTCTACTTACTGATTTTCAAACTATGGACCTTGAGAGGCATCGCTCACTATCCCATCCTATGGATTCCTTCCTTTTGAGGGAATCTGGCATTGAGCACAATTTTTGGATTGACTGCAAAATCCTTGGTGTGCCAAGCCTGCACTTATTGTGTGTCAACCCCCTTTTTCCACCTTGTTGAATAAGAAGATAAATAAGAACAAGAACAAGAATAAGAATCTAACAAAGTTCCATTTTGACTTTCTAGCAACATCCTGGAGGCTTTAAATTTACCGTCCTTTTTTAGTGTTCCTCCATTTTCCTTTCAACACTATACTTTTTTTTGGGTTTGATCGACAAACCTTCATGCTTCTCATAGCCTCGGGCTCGTATTATGTTTTAAATGTTTCAATGAGCATAATATATAATAGAGTTCTACTTTTTCCCTTGTTATTCTCATGGCTTTATTCGCAAAACTAATCGTATTTTACAAAAAAATTACATATGGTACATAACTGTGAAAATTTTAAAAAGGACCTATAGACTTTAATGGAACAATTTTAGATGAATACCATTTACCGGTATATCTAGAACATTTCCATCCATGTCTTCTATCTCATATGCATTATTTTCTTTACACATTGAAATGTGGAAGGGACCCTTCCATAGTGCTTCAAATTTTGCATGTTGCCTTGGTCTTGTAATGTGCTCATCGTACTTTTGCACCAATCTCCCTTCCTAGAAATCTAGGTCAGAGCCCTTTTTGTTGAACCATCATTAGACTATTTTTTGGTGAACAATCATGGATTCATATGCTTTTTCCCTTTTTTCTTCAAGGTTCAAGAGTTCTGTGAACCTTACTTCCATTTGGCTACTTTGTTCGACTTCCAAAGCCTTTAACAGATCTAATACATAAATCTCTCTAGAAACAGGTAAAACCACATCCTTTCCATATACTAGCTCATAAGTAGAGGCCTTCAATATTTTTTTGGGCATAATTGTATTAGCCCATAGTGTGGCTCGTAGGTGCTTGTGCCACTCCCTTTTTCTTTTTGACTCGATGCACTTGATTAACCTAATTAGGTTTGTGTTGGTCGATTTTGCTACTCCATTTTCTTGTGGGTAGCAATTCAATGGATTCTTGAGGTATACCCCATGCTCAACAGTGAAATATGACAACCCAAAACCCATAAAAGCTCACACATTATCAGATATGATGGTTTTTGGTGAACCAAACCTTGCTACTAGCACTTCAAAAAAATTGACAATTTCAATTTTCGTAGCACTTTTCAAAGCAATGGCTTCTGTCCATCTTCTGGAATAGTCTATTGCCATAAATATCCACTTATGGCCCATGATAGAAATAGGATTTATCATCCCAAAAAAATCCAAACCCTATTAGGTGAAGGGTTCTTCAGTTACAATCAGGCTTAGGGGCATGGTGATTTTTTTTCACTTGGCAAAAAAATACTGGCACTGAGTACATCTTTGCACTAGATGGTGCATAGTAGAGAACATAGAAGGCCAGTAATATCCTACCTGCATTATCTTCAAAGCAGTAGTATTGGTGAAGAAATGTCCATCATTAGGATTACTGTGAAATTCATTTAAAACTCTTTCCACCTGTGGCTTATCTAAGAATTGGAGTAGGGCGCCATCATAATTTATTTTAAACAAAATATCCTTAATTAGTACATACCTAGTTCCTTGAAGTCATAAAGTATCACCTCTTGTGGGGCATAATGGTGATCAAGTACTGCCCTATTTTCATATATTATGTTCAATCAGTCACTCATGACTTGTTGGACTCAGACTAGTTTGTGTAAGCTTGGTCTGTTTCTTCCATCGCCAAGGAGCTTAACTCTTCTACAAGGTATTCACATAGAACTCTTCCCTAAAATATCTTGTTTGGTCTACTATCTACATCATATTCTATGATCTTGGTGTTCCAATTGTCCCTCTTTTCAGTTATTTCACCCTTAGTGATATATTCCCAAACACTGGGATGCATGATGAGAATGGTGAATTTTTTGGCTGATACCAGGCTCCAAAATTTCTTTAGGCTTTTAATAATAGAAAAATCATGTTTCTCAGCAAATTTGTACCTAGATTCATATCCTATGAGATTCCTATAGTGGAATGCAATGGGATGAGCTCTGCTATTGTCTTCATCCTTTTGAGTGATCATTGAAGCTATGTTATGTTGGTTGTTATAGATGTAGAGAAAGAAATCCTTGGAGAAGTCTGGGTTAGCTAACACTAAGGTCATCGAGATGGATTCCTTTATTCATTCGAAATATTTCTTTCCTTCAGTGGTCCATTTGAACATTAGATTACTTTTTAGCATCAATGTGATAGGTCATATGTTACCTACGAAGTCCAAAATGAACTAGCTAAACAAATTACTCTTCCCCAAAAAAGACTGCAACCCCTTTTAGTTTACTAGTAGTGGTAGCTCCATATAGAT
>VDFB02060581.1:0-11026 GCA_007258455.2 Sequoia sempervirens
CAACAATCCAATTGTACTGTCTTCCTGTCTTAAGCACAACATTATTGAAATGATTTTTAAAGTTAATCAACTATGGCCTCAGACCATCCCAATTAATATAATTAGTAACCTTTTTTCCAATAATTCTTTTCAATCTAATTTTAATTTGCTAAAGGTTGTTGTTTGATGACAAAGGAGCACAACTAACCCAAGCATATTCCCATAATTCAGTTCTTTTTACATTCCCTATTCTCCTTTTCACTCCTTGTTTTAGAGTACCTCTAATCTTAATCAAGTTGTTCCAAAAAACCAAACCATAGGGGAGGTATTCTTTCCTTAAAAAACAACTTTGGTGTTTATTTCCCAGATATTTGGCTCTAAGAATTTGAACCCGGTCTTTAATTCCTTCAAGAAAGTACCAATCCATTTTTTCCACCAAAGCTTTGTTGAATAGTTTTAATCTTCGAATGCCCAAACTACCATCTCTTTTCGAGGCACAAAATTTTTCCCAACCAACAAGAGCCAATCTTTTCCTTTTCTCCACACCCGACCATAAAAATATCCTTTGAATCATTTCAATTTTCTCAGCAACAAAGGCGGGAATTTTAAAGAACGAAAGATAATAGACAAGGATGTCCTGTAAAGATGCTTTCAAAAGTTGTAATTTCCCAGCATAGCTTAACAACTTTCCTTTCCACCCAACCAATTTCTTTTGGATCTTTTCAATTATATGATTCTAATAATTACTATCAGGTTTTTTGAAATTAGAGGAATACCAAGGTAGGTAGCTGGAAAATCAACTTCCTGGCAGCCAATAATGCTTATAACTCTCTTTTATTTCCTGTACAATATTGAAGAAATAGATCTTTCTTTTTTGATAGTTGATATATTGGCCCAACACTCTAGCATATTTGTCCAAGATCTCTTTCCACTACCTAGCTTCCAAAACTGAATCCTCCCCAAGAAGGATAGTATCGTCCACAAATTTTTGGTGAGAGGCTGGAGGGATAGAGGAAGCAGCTTTGAACCCTTTCAGTTTATTTTTAACAAGTCGTTTCTAAATATTTCATCCCAAAGCTTCTACCACAATAATAAAAAGATAGGGTGATAGAGGATCACCCTGTCTCAATCCTCTACCACAAGAGAAGAAGCCTTTAGGCACCCCATTAACTAGAACTGAATACTTAGGAGTAGTAAGATAGGACATGATTAAGTTGAGAAATTTTCCTTTAAAACCAATTTTTTTTAGCACCTCAAATAGGAAAGGCCACGAGACACGATCATAAGCCTTGAAAATATCAAGTTTCAGAACCATACCTTGCTTCTTACTTAGGTCCATAGAATGCATCACCTCGGTAAACCCACAAAAGTGGTTTACAATTTGAGTGAGGAAAGAAAAGTGGCAAAAACGACCCCATACAAAAAAATTAGGTTTTTGGGTTTCGAATGAACCCTTTGGTTCGAGCGAACCAAAAAAGAGTTCGTATGAACCCTGGTTCATGTGAACCAATTAAATGCAAGGTGGACCCCATTCCCGCCAAAAAAACAAAGAAATTTTTTTTTTGAGATGGGGTTTGCTAGAACCCCCCTGGTTCGCTCAAACCCCCTAATTCCCACCTTGTCATCCTTTGGCATCAAAAAAGTTAATTTTGTGTTTGGCTTCGGATTGAAGATGAAAATGGGGAAACCAAAACTGTGGGAGTGCATTGGGTTACCGGAGCGGAAAACATTAGCGACTAAAATTTTAATATATTTTGGAGTTTATTGTATTTTTGTTTTTAGCTTTTATGACCAGCATAGGTTTTCTTATGAAAATCCAAGCTCTCTATTCTACACATGGAAAATAGCAGATTATCCAAAAAAAAAATTAAAGAAATATGAGTGCACCAGATATTTGAGTCCTTGATCCAACAAAAAAAAGAATTTCGATACATACAAAAAAAGTTACGCGTTATACGGTCCACTTATGTCTGAATTGTAATTGGTTTGACTTTGAAACTTGATTAAAGAAAAAATATTCAATAAAAAACTATCTAACCAAGTGGAAGCACTAGATATCGGAGATACAAATCTAAATTCGAAAGAATTAGAATTTTATCCTTCATGGAAAAAAAATTATGCGTTATACAATGAGCGTCACTCCTTAAAAATGTTGTTTTCTGAAGAAAAAAACTAGTTTTCAAAGGAGATGGAAAAAGAAGTGCAATCTAATTCCAAAAATTTTGAAAAAAATATATTTAGAATCTACAAACAAAATTTCACGAAACTCTAGTTTGAATCATCTTCAAATTCCTCGCGGTTTAGCTGCTATAGGTACCTGAAAGTGAAGATTTAGTTATAAAAAAATATTCCAGTGTCGAGTTTGGCCAAAAATTATAAACCAATATTGTAGGATCACCCCGTCATGAGTGTAAATTGTTGCATCCAAGATATGTCTACCTTGAACAAACCCCTTCTGGTTGACTGCTACCATTTTACTCAACACCAGCTTTAATCTATTGACCATTATCTTTGAGAATATCTTATAAGTGGTGTTGCACAAACTTATTGGTCTAAAATCATTCATGGAGACAACTTCTTCATATTTAGGAATAAGCGCTATAAAAGTAGCATTTTTAACTAATTTGAAATACTTGTTGATATATATAATTCATAAGATATATTAATTATGTCCCCTTGTATTTTAAATATGTGTCTTTTTTATGCTTATTGATATTTTAACTTGTGAACAATGACATTAATATTAAAGAAAAATCATTTCATATTAAAATAGCATAATATTTAGACATCCTATTAATTTGAATAATAGCTAAGATAGTTTTTGAATTGTCTTTTTTTCAATATAATCTACTATAACATTTTGAAATCATTAAAATCACCTTTACTTATATATCAAATCTAATTATATTATTTTATAGATAAATATAAGAAATTATTATTTAGCTCACTGTCAAGTTGGACACCAATATGATATATATGATTTATTCATTAAAATATCCTTAAAAAGATTTTATACTTACATATTAATGTATTTACTATTTGTATTTTCAAATGACATATGGTTGAAGAGGAAAAACAAAAGGATGGACTTGTAGCTTTATATAAGTTTGAAATATGATCACTTTTCTATTGGATTGTGATTTTAGGTGAGGTTTATGTAAGTTTGCAATACAATCACTTGCACCATATTATGTGTGGCACTTATATTGCAACTATTGTGGCAAAATAACTTCAAGCCATTATAAAAACCCTAATAAATACGATAAATATTCAAATACATTATACAATGTTAAGGTTAAACAAAGATTGGATCCCCTATATATAATTGAGGAACTATACATTAGTAGCTTCAAAAAGTTGTTGAAGCATGTAATAATTATTCATTAAGGTTTGTCGATAAGGGCATGGTTTGGTGGTCAAGCTGCTTGGTTGTAGTGACGGCCACCGGGGTTCAAACCTTCTTTGGGCCAAAGTGCTCGCAGGCCTTGTGCCTTCGTTGGGCTAATGTGCTCCAGTCAAAAGCGTTTACCCCTAATAATATGCACCTTTAAAAAAAAAAAATATTCATTAAGATCATCTTGAAATGAATAAAAAATGTATGAGTCCAATCAATAAATATTTTAAAAATGAATATGATTCGTATTTATTGTTAAAACATTACATGTTTTGAAATAATTTTCAATTGAAAAGAGACTATAAGATAAAAGGTTACAAACATTGTATTATATCCATTGCTCCTCTACATTAAGTATAATTAAAAGTGCTTTGACCAAAAACTCAAAGGTCAAATCTCATAAAAATCTAAAAGAATTAAAGGCTAATTAAAAATCTCTTCAAAAACACACTTAATTAGCATCCCCTTATTAAGAAATGTTTAAAAGTGATGAAAAAGGTAGTCATGAGTACAATGAGTCCTCACAGAAGTTATCTTCACTTTCTTGCCTTTAAATTATCATATACATAAATGAACGATTAGTAAAAATTTAAATAAACTAATTAATATATTTCTAAAACCTCACTTAATATTAAACAAGTGTCATGGTTAGTATAGTATTGTAATTATTGTTTTCTAGATTTGAAAAAAAAAATGTAAGTTTTATTAATGTGAATAAAAATAAATATAAGTTTTGTTAATTATAATGCATGACCTAACCCTAATCCTAACTCACACTCTAACCCTAATCCTAACCCTAACAATAAATTCTAAATCATCATCCTAATGCTATCTACCTATCTCTAACCTTAACTATGGTTGTCACCCTAACACTAACAATAAAGAATTGTAGAGTGACATTACAAAAAAAACAAAAATCTATGAATTGATATTGGGAATAAAATTTGGAATAAAAATATTAGATGAATAAAATTTTGGAGATTATATCTATTAATCATATTTAATAATTTTTATTAGTAATATTTTATTTTTAATTTATTTTAATTTTTGAATAGTTCTAACCATAATTTTTATCTTCTTAATTCTAATTCTAATTCTAATTATAATGCTTTTAAGATTATAATAATTAATAATAATAGGATTAGAATTATAATTTAATTAATAATTATAATTATTTTTTTTATTTTTATTTAATTTTTATTTAATTTTTATTTGTATTTATCTATGTTTTGAAATTAATAAAATTTGAAAAATAAAAAAAGTGGCAATGTCAAATAGTTTAAAATTTAATTTAAATTTCTATTTTAATTATGTAAAATCCTAGGAAGATTATTGTTATATGTTAATTTATGAATGTGCTTTAATTTAAGTTTTATTTTATTATGTTAATAATATGAATCCAAATCTCTATAAAATAATTAATTGATTTTTGTGAAAAAAAATTAATAAAAAAATAATAATTACATACATTAAAAAAATCATTCTTAAAAATGTAAAAATAAGTAACAATTATTTATTTTATAAAGATTTAATGAAATAACTAATAAAGCAAAAAATGAAAATTTATTCTAAAAAAAATTACAAAAAAATAGTTTACCTTTACTTAAAAATTTGCTCTTGGTCAATTATGTTCTAAAATAATTTTTACAATTTTTAAAGTTAAATATTTAACATGTTCACTTTAAAAAAAATTAAATTATATTTGAAGAACATAAAATTCTAGTTTTTAATTGATTCAAAACCAACTTATTAATAACTAATTAACTAAATGAATTGAAGAAATGATTGCAATAGTACTATGTCTCACCACAAATACTAATAAATAATTGAATTATAATTTGATTAATTTCAATTGGTACTAGTTGTGAGACAAAAGTGTCATGTAATACATTACATCCTAAAAAAAACAATTAAGAAAACTAAAAAATTTAAAAAACAAATAAAATATTTTAAAAAATCAAATTTTAAAATTAAAAATTTAATAAATTGTAAGATAAATGCAATTTATAAGATTCTAGATTTCTAAAAAGCTTTCAACCCATACTTATGGTTCAAAAACTTTAAAAAATGGAAACAAGAGCTGTGTTGCAGCTGGAGTCCCTGCCAAATGGGAAAAGCAAGGCTGAAGAAGCCTAATGAAAATCAAAGTGTGCTAATGAGTGTGTCAAGTTTTCTGCCTGCGCAATAGACCTGCTCCTGCAACATGAAAGTTCCCTACAGCTACTGTGGATTATTGTTCCCTACTAAGGAAATATACTTCATCCCGTTGAATCATCTTTTCACAGGTTGTGTAACTAAAAAAACTTGAAATACATGACCTATTTAAGCAGTGACATTTATGAGAGAATTTACTTTCACATAATTGCAAGATTCTCCAACATGTTTCTCCTATTGTACATTGCATTTGTTAAGTCAAATTTGCACTGAATTCTTTCATCAAATTCTTGCATAGGAGCCACTTACCCTGTTCTTGGAATGGCAGAATCCAAAAACTACCCACAATTAGATGGGATGTGATGTCCCTTCCTTGCTAGGTTATGGGGTTTCTTTAGCAGAAAGGTTTAGGGGAAGGAAGAACTGTATTTCTTCACACAGTTGAGATTTGTTTGCGAATTGCCAGATTGGCCCTGTATGCTTATAGTGTATCTATTCAGTTACATGTCGAAGGACTAACCCTCAATGCTGAGAGTAGACAGCCAGCCTTTGCAACATAGTATCTTGATTTTAATATACCAAGTTCTTTTACTTCCTTTTCAGCTATTCATATATTATTGTATCTATCAAGCAAGAGAAGAAAAAAAGAGATTTTTTTTCCATGAGTGACCAAAGACAGTCAATTTGACTGCGAAGTACAACCCATTCAGATACAGCTATTGATGGGATGTCTAGAAAATATACAAAATATACAAAGAATCACCAAAGAAAAGTAAACCCCAAACTCCTAGAAGAGGCACAATATCAAACTGTATTAGTGAAACCAGACCATGAACACTAATTGTAGGTACAGTAGTCTTCTTTTTATGGCATACTTTCATATGAATCCACAGAGTGAAGATCTAAGATGCTTCCTTCTTACGCTATATGAATTAGGCATGTATATTTATTGCCTTGTAAAACAAAACATATTAGTCCATATGGACGGTATGCAGGATGAGGCAGTAAGTCTGCTAGATGGAGTTTGTTACTTTATTTTATTTTTGCAAATGCTGGTGCAAGGGTTTCAAATGTCAGTCAAATTTTCTGGGTAATGTTTATGGGTTATTCTATAAAATAAGTGTCATGTCTTGACATTGGTTTGCTGGTAGTGAAATCAAGGGCTGATATTGCTGAAGATATGGATAGACAGGTACTTAATGCACTCTAATGAAGCCATTCAATATGCATACACTGCCAAATACAATCATAAAAATTGTTTTTCTCTAGCTATAATTCAATTGAAAGGCAAAGATATCGGTTGATTCATATTACATGACCAAAAAGACAACAAAAAATTAACAAATCTTCAAAATACTATAAATTGCCAAAAAATAATTAATTATTGGTTTACAAACTTATGCATTGCAGGGCAAGGCCAAACTGGATCCCAAACAAAAGGGCCTCTTCAACATTATTCGCCAAATTAAGTGGGACAACACTAAGGGGTATGAATTGAACTGCTCCTACAATTTATGTTTTTCCTAAAAGGTCCTGCATTCATGAGACACAAATTGAATAGCCCAAGCCATAAAATAGTATCATGAACACCTAGAACAAAGTCTAATGCTATTGCATATATGTTTTGTTGAACATAATTAATATCCATTGCTGCAATATGAAGTCTTAGTTGAATGGCTACTTAATTCTCCATATCTACCCAGAATTATAGTTCTAATGTTCCCTCCTAAAGTTCTTCATAGTCCATAATACATGCTTTGACAGTCACTTCTTATGACTATATTTCCTTCTCATCACAAGACACACCAATAACCTCTATTATCTCACTTCCTACACTACTCACTATCCATTGTGATGACTAAGGAATAGAGTTCTTATGCGCTCGGGAACCTCCTAAATCAGAATCGAAACTGTAAAGTTGTTCTGATGAAGATGTTGGCCCATCCCTGCTACAAGGTGTGAAACGGCTACTTTGACTTATGTTTGTGTTCAATGTTTGGTGAATAAGTGCAAGCCATTTTGCAGCAGGGTCATTGTCTTCTACACCCAAGACATTTGCTGCATTTAAAGGGATAATTTCCTGCAACCTGAAAAACACAATTCAGATGCAAAACCACAGTATGCTTGCAGTTATGGAATATGGAAACCATAATGAAAATTAATAACATCTTGATCATCTTCTCAAATCTGGACAATCTATGACTCTTTTCCTGAAAATAAAAATGTTTGAATACTGTGCGTGCATTTTATTGAAATGCAATTACGCAAAGCGAAATTCAGATATGAAAACACATCATACTAGCAGTTATGCACACCTTAATCAAATTAAAAACATTTTATCTTTCCTTCTCAAAACCAGAGAATCTGTTTTACCTTTTTTCTAATACCCCAAATTCCTGCATAATATTTTGGTGTTGAGTAGGGCCTGTCACTTTGTTTTATTTCATTAGAAGTGGATATTTTGTTTTGCTTTGTGCTCAAACTACCATGTTAGTGTGGAGGAAAGATGAAGAAGATCCCCAATCGGAAGCTGTATATATGAAGGATATGGAAGATGATTGGAATTTGGGACAGGAGAGCGAGTGGCTCCATTAAGGTTCAGCTTTCTTCAAGGACGGTTAAAGCCTAACGACAAAAGGGACTTCTATTGCATGCCAGACCCTGCGAAAAAGCAATATAGCATATCTTGTGTGAGAGAGAATATCAATATCAACAAATGACCAAATGGGTTAACAGGGCCATTAAGGTACATCTTGTTGATGTTAATGGCAGCGTCGGTCATATTCTTCCAGTCGATCTCCTTTACTCATGATGATAAATTAAATAATAGCCTAAGGCTATTTAATTTATAGAGACATCAATATGAAGAGGCATGATTATTAAGAAAAGAAGCAATCTCTAAAAAGGGCCAACATTATATGCTTTATGAATACGAATTCATTAGTTATTGTTATTTGAGGCCGACCTCATGATGGGACGCGATTATCTAAGAGTCATCTCTCTTGTTTGGAGGCCAACTTGATGTTTTTCAAAGGATGCGGCTCTCCCTCCACACTTGTATATATATTCGATGAGGTTCATTCATTCTATCATCCATTTTTGTTGTTCATCATAAGTCATCATAGATAGCGCGAATTCTATAGAAGGCTGAATATATATTAAGTGTGAATTCTGTAGAAGGCTGAATATATATTATCAGCAGATTGTATTACATTGTTACTGTGGTTGCATATGTTTGTGGTGCATCAAGCAAGTTCATTCATCCTTCTCTCAAGTGCGAATTGTTTCAAGAGCAGATCGAGATCTGTAGGAGGCTGAGTATTTTGTTGGCAGATTACATCACTGTGTTTCTGTAGTTTCATCAGATTGTGGTGTTATCTCTTGGCCCTCTTATTGGCCTTCATTGTAAAGGAGACTTTGTTTTGAGACTCAATATATAAGTGATATATTGTTGCTGGGTTTTTCTCCCTCAGGAGGAGGGTTTTCCCAAGGTATCTGCTGTGTTGTGTGTTTATTTTTTGAATTAATTTCTGTGCACTTAATCTGATATTAAAATTTAACATGGTATCAGAGGGGGTATGAAGTAAGATCTTGATCAGATTGTGCATTACAGCGATACTCTCTTTTCTCTCTCTCATTGTTGAGTAATTCTACCTCTTCGTCAAGATGGTGAATGGGTTGAAGATTGAGGATAGGCTTGAGGGAGCATCAAATTTCACTTCATGGAGGTTCAGAATCATGCTCACCTTGGAAGAGAATGACTTGGCTGAGTTTGTGGAGACCAAAGTTCCCGAACCAGAAGAGGAAGAAGAGAAGTTGCAATGGAGGGAGAAAGACATCAAGGCAAAGAAGATGTTGGTTGATTCCATTAAAGATCATATTGTTCCTATCATCTCTAAGATGAAGACGGAAAGGGAGATGTTCAAGTCTTTGGAGGAGATGTACGAAATCAACAACACAAGTCGGGCTCTTGCACTGAAGCAACAACTCCATCATGTGAAGATGGCGAAAGGAGAATCGGTTATTGCTTACTTCATGAAGATTGCAGAGTTGAGAGATTAACTCTCTACAATTGGCCATGTGGTAGATGATAAGGACTTGACCATGCTTGCCCTCAATGGTCTTCCTTCATCATGGGAGTCTTACATTCAAGGGATCAGTGCAAGATCGAAACTTCCTAAGTTTGATCGGCTGAGAGTGGATTGCATTCAGGAGGAGTCTAGATTAGCTACAAGAGGAATTGGTCAAAGCTCCACTACTGAGAAGATTCATGTTCTTGCCACCCATTCATCGAAGAAGAAAGGAAAAGGTGGAAAGAAAGGATACTTCAAGAGAAATAGAGATAAGGAATCTGATGGTGCCCCCGCATTCAAGAAGAAGAGAGATCTTTCTAAGATTCAATGCTTTAGATGTGACAAGTATGGTCATTTTGGTAAAGAGTGTCCCTCTAGGCCTAAGCAGCAAGCTACCATAGCAGATGTTGGTGAAGTTTCTCCACAGAAGGATTCTTGTGATTACTTATTCTATTCGTCTTTGTCAAGCAGCGTACCTACCGACACCAACACTTGGTTAATTGATAGTGGTGCCTCTCACCACATCACTGGATTTCAGGCTCATCTATCTAACTTGGTGGAGAGAGATTCTAGTGAACAAGTTATCATTGGAGATGATGCAAGTTACACAGTGAAAGGAGTCAAGAACTCTACTCTTTACCTAGACTTCGGCATTACCCTACAGTTGAATGATGTACTATTCGTTCCAGGCATCAAGAGAAACCTTGTTTCCATTTCAGCCTTGGAAGACAAGGGATACCAAGTTGCATTTCCAAAGGGTAAAGTTCTTGTGTGGACAAAGAACTCAAGTATCAAGACTGCTCGTGTGATCGGGGTTCGACATGAGTGCCTCTATAGGCTATGCACTCGGCCACTTCAAGCGTTGGTGCATGATTCTTCAAGCTTGTGTGATCTTTGGCATCAAAGATTGGCTCACCTTCACTTTCGAGCCCTACCTTTCATGGAGAAGTTGGTCACAGACCTTCCAAAGTTCGACCAGGAGCACGAAGGTACTTGCAAGGGCTGCGCTTTTGGGTAAGAATACTAAAGGTCTATTTTTTCGTAGAGAAAGTAGATCCAAAAGTATTCTAGATCTCATTCACTCTGATATATGTGGTCCAATGTTTGTTGCTTCTTCGAGTAGTTTCTTGTATTATATTCTTTTTATTGATGAGTACTCTAGAAAGACTTGGATTTACTTCTTGAAATCTAAGGAATCTGAGGAAGTATTAGAAAGGTTCAAGGAGTTCAAAGCTCAGGTGGAAAATCTTTCGGGGAAGAAAATCAAAGCTCTGAGATCTGACAATGGAGGAGAGTACACTTCCGGCAACTTTCGGAATTACTACATTGAAGCTAGGATTAAGAGGGAGTTCAGTGTCCCTTACAATCCTCAACAGAATGGTGTTGCTGAACAGAAGAACAGGACTATTGTGGAAGCAGCGAAAGC